>JAJHUR010130327.1:703-12340 GCA_027495735.1 Lutjanus campechanus | reverse complement strand
GTGGAAAAGCATGCATTCCTTCACGGTCTCTTTGCGCTAATCTGATTTTTTCGTGCTGTTCAGGCCAGCTGAACGTGAAGAATGAGGAGCTGGAGGCCATGATCAAGGAGGCCAGCGGCCCCATCAACTTCACCGTCTTCCTCACCATGTTCGGCGAGAAGCTGAAGGGTGGGCATCTCGTTTTCACCGTCACTCCCAGATTGTTTGAGATTACTTACATTATTTACACTGTACTTTTTTATTTCATCCTACTTTACGCCTCTACTCCAGTAGGACAAACTGTGCTTCCTACTCCACTGTATTTATTTACAGTAATAGTTACTTTTCAGGTTAAGATTTTATGTAGAAAACATATGGTTAAAGGAGAAATCTTTAATATATTTACTGTAATAACCATGATATGTCATCAGAGATTAAGGAAACATGCAACTTCTTTAAAATTAGATCCATCTCAACCATTAAATAAATAAATCAATGATAATGATTCAGTAATATAATAAGTATTTATATAGTTTTGTATGATGGGTAGCTTCATTGTTTTTTCTCTGTCAGTCAGCGTAAGAGTTAACTAACCTCCTCATCCCGTTTCTCACCAGGTGCTGACCCCGAGGACGTTATTCTTAGCGCCTTCAAGGTCCTGGACCCCGAGGGTACTGGAAGCATCAAGAAGGAATTGTAAGCACTTTAAAAAATATATATGTTTTAAATGTTCACCACACACGTCTAAATTGGATTAATTCAAATGTGGTGATTCACAAAATCTGTTTGTCTGTCCATTCCAGCCTTGAGGAGCTCCTGACCACTCAGTGCGACAGGTTCTCCAAGGAGGAGGTAAAAAAAATAAAGATGTTCGACTACTTTTACTTCTACTGGGATACTACATGCTTTAAACAGACTGGCTCATTGGTCTCATCGCCTCCTGTTACTCAATTTATCCTCAAGAGCAGCACCAGAGTCAGCCAAACATCCACCTGCAACACGTAGATGGCTTTTATGAGTTCATTTAGGAATATAACTGACTTATGAACTAAAATAACTTGGTGAAAGGACTGACAGATCAATCAGATATTTTACTGCATTCAGTTAACTGACTGCAGTTTAGTTGTAAACACTTTGGTAACATCTGACAGACTTCATACAGCAAGTGAACCTTAAATTTGCAACACTATATCTCATCATAACATCTGACCTATCTGTCCATCCTTCACAGGAAAAACAGTGTGAATCACTTTATATTTTTCAAATTACAAAATGGTCGGAGGGTCACCCAGCTCCCTACCGGAGGCCAGACTTTATAGTGTATTATTTGAGCAAAGAGACTATTAAGTTCAAAAAGTTTGAAGTTCAGCCTGTCCTCCAATCCTAACAATTTAGCTAAGGAAGCTGCCTTTATATCTTTTAGTCCATAAAATGTAAAAAAAAAGTGTGAAAAACGTTCATCACAGTTTTCGAGAGCCCAAAGTGACTGTTTTTTTCAGTCCAAAACCCCAAAACTCTTCATTTACCGTCCTAAATGACAAAGAAAAATCTAATTTTTGCTTTGAAACTGACTGAAACAGTCGATTATCAAAACATCTGGTGACTTTTTCTGGCGTGTCCTCTTTCAACTTTATGTTGTTTTTTTTAACAGTGGGGATCATCTGACCAAACATGTATTCCTGTAAAAACTATGATTAAGATAGTACATCCCCCTGCCATGCTGAATTTCCACCCCTCACTTTCTCCCCCAGATCAAGAACATGTGGTCCGCCTTCCCCCCAGATGTTGCCGGCAACGTAGACTACAAGAACATCTGCTACGTCATCACACACGGAGAGGAGAAGGAGGAGTAAAGACAACGCCAGAAGACAAGAAAGACAGCACTCCCTTTGCTATTCTGCCTTCCCTGCCCTTTTCTTTCCTCCTCTTCCTCCCTGCTCACCTTTTGTGTAAACCCATGTGTTCAGCCGCTCATGCTCACACCAAAGACTTGTCATACTGACATGAGAGTGCCGGTGCCCATGGGATGTCTATGTTTGCTTATGGGGAATAGGGGTGATTTTCAATAAAAAATTATCCTGTAACATCATTTCCATCCACAAGCTTTTCTCAAAAACCTTTTCTTTCCTTGCAACCATCTTCCGTCTTCTCACCTCTGGCCCGTCACTCGAGCCTCTGAGGTGTGTGAGTGAACTGTGTCCCCCCCCCCCTGCTTCCCTCAGACTGTGAGGAGAAGACAGATTTACCACATGGAGGGGGGGGCACACAAACTGTGAGGACCTCATTCCAAATTTTGAAGATGTCCTCCTGTGTGGAGCAGGTGAGAGGAGGGAGACAACGTGCAGGTTAGAGAGGACAAAGTTGTCTCCTTAAAGTGACGACAACAACAACAAAAAAAAAGAAAAAAAATGTCTGAAGGAGCGGAGAGAAAGCGTCGAAAGAAAACATTCAAATCTTCGATTTCTTTCCCTCCGCTCCCTCCTGCATCCAGTAAGTCATCTTTTTTTTCCATAAGCTGTCTCGAGCTCAGTCACTGGACTCTTCCTCGCCTTTCCTCTGTAATGAATAAAAGGGACAAACTGTGAATAAAACCTCTTTCCTTTTGTACAATAGTGTCTCTGTTCAGTTGGCTCTGTGGGACAGGGTACGAGGGAGGACACAAGGCTGCTGAAATGATTAGCAAAGTCCCTCATGAATACACATCTAGTGACACCTAGTGGAGCGTCTTCACACCTGCAGGCACAAACAGGAGCCGGACAGATAATCAATATATTCTACACGTTCAAAGTCAAATTAATTTCCCCACAAAAACTTTACATGTATTTTTAAATTGCGTAACATAATGTAAAATATGTCCTGACGGAAACACAATAATATATGACATATAAGATTTATAATTTATAATTTATTAGATTTTGCTCATATCTACATTGCAAAAATATGTTTTTTTTTAAGTTTTCACAGATTAATTAATAGAAATTACAATTTTAGCATAATTTTTGAGATTCATTGTACTTTGAATGAATTTTTTCTTTGTAAAATTGATCATACTTATTTACAAGTTAATCAGAATCAGAACCAGAATCAGAAATACTTTATTTATCCCCGAGGGGAAATTGTTAAGCATTCATTAGCTGTATTGAACACTGAACCAAACACTATCATAGCTGCACAACTAATCGCTATATTATCAAAACTGCAATATGGTCGAGTGCAATGTCTGAATTGCAGAACCAAGAAAAATGTGAGAGAAAACAGCGTCATAACGAAACACAGCAGTGCTGCATAAACGCCCTGGACTAAAGAAAACATGTTTGTTTGGTACAGACATCAATAAATACCACATCTGATTCTGCACAAGTTTATCTCAGTAAAAATGAAAACTGTAATGCAAAAATGATCATTCCCACTGATCATACCACATCGCAATTTGCAATTTCAGTCAAAATAATCACAATATGACTTCTTTACTACATCATGCAGCCTCAGCTGATAATTAAATCATCAACTTTCTGTTGTGGCAGTTTGGCAAGTCTTATATTTCAGCTGGAATTCATCACATTACATAATTTATATATAAAGTTTTATTTATTTCTCCCTAATAAGGAATTCAATTTAATCAGGTTTTGGTTGTGACTGTTTCTGAACAGCTGCACACACATAAAAACTAAGTTTTTAAAACTAAGAGTTTCTTTAATTGCAGAAAACTGGTGTACAGTAACAGTAGTGACGTTCCTTCAAGTTGCACCCTGATTTTCAGACTTTTTAGACACATTTACTTCAACATGATGACAGATGGACACTTCCTGATCAAAAGTGTGAGGGTGAGGCCAAATTAGTCTCAGTTCACAGACTTAAACTTAGACTGTTTTCATAGTGACATTAAAACGTGAGACAACTTTGTTTTGTTTACATAAAGCTTCACGATTTACAAAGAAAATACAAAATAAAATACTTTTTTATAATTTCACTTTCAAAAATGCAGAAATTTAATGTTAAACATTCAGGACAACAATCTCCCGATTTAAAGTACCCAATAAATGATGATTTTATATGTATATATAGCTTACTGTCTCAAATACTATTTTAGATTTCAATAGATGACAGAAGAATCTTTGTAAACAAGACTTGCACACTCAAATGCTTTTTTGCTTGTCGCAGTTTGCGACAGTTTGTCCCAACAAAGCCAAGAACGGCCGATAGATCCACTGTATATTTCAGTGACAGCTGACTTTACTTAATAAAATATAAAATAAACACTGTGGTTACTTAAATTCAATGAGACCTAGTTTACAAGATAAGAACACCAAGACAAAAAAAAAAAAACCCCCACCATGATGATTTAATATATTATGGTTTATTACTCATCACAAATGTCATTATCATCATCAATTAAATACATCAGTTGTAGATCTGAAGGAATGAATTCAATTAGCTATGATTTTATTTCACTTTCGCCAGAGAGAGAGTGACATGTAAACTTAAAAACACAAAAGACATAACGGCATGGGGAGAAAAACGGCTAAAAATGGGGTTTTTAAATATTTGCATCAGTGGGGTCATTCCCAGTCAAATGTAATCAACGGCTTCAGAATCAACGCAGAAATGCACAAAGGACCTGTAGAAATGGATTCCTTGATTCGTTCTCAATATTGCAGAGCTAAGTGGTGATCCCGCGAGCGGGGAGGAAATCACAAACTAGCGAGAGATTAATTTGATCTTCACGACATCTGGAGCCCTCCGAGCAGAGAAACGACATTATCATCGAGAAGTGAGCTGCGAGGGCGTATTGCTCATAAAATATTACAGTGCACGGGCCTGAAAATGTGCTCAGAAAAGACCCACTGAAGCACAAATTCCATTTTTCCACCGCACCAATCTGATCAGTGCTGCCGTCACCACACACTATCGACAGAGATGATGGAGGATGGTTTGCATAGATGTGTTCAGTTTATCCTCACTAACACTACGCTAATCTGTGCCAATAAACGCACCGGCGTCAAAATAGAGAAGGGAGGGAGTGTGTGATGTTCATATATTTAAATGACAGCCATGAAAAGACCTGAAATGAGTGAAAAACGATGTTGGCTACAATTACACGAAAAGTCCCTCTAATCCTTAACTACAAAAACAGTACAGTTAAAGAGCATCTATGTGGTTTTTTTTTGCCATCAAATGGGTTTACACTAACTACCTGGCACTACTCATCATATACTGATGGGGTTCAGTGCAGTTTAATGTATGCATAAATATCTTACAGTACAGAACACTGAGTGTAAATAGGTTAGGGAGTTAGTCCATAAGTCATTATGAATGTTACAACACAACTTTGTGAGACAGACATACTTAAGATCTCGAATTAAAGAACTATTCAAAGCTCATAAATCACCTCATAGTATATTATACAGTACAATTAAGACCTTCAACTCCCAATACTTCTGTCTGAACCACTCGTCTCACTGTTTGTTCTGTCGGAGGCCCATTTTTCCACTCAAGTCTGTTTAATACTGCACTTCAGTAAACCGGAGACTCGCGAACTTAGAGTTGACCGAACCAACGATGACTTAAAGTAAACTTAAATAATAGCAAAGACATGCATCAAGTTTGTTGTGTAAAAGCAGAGGACTTAGCGTGCAAAAAAAAAAGAAAGAAAAGAAATTAAAAATAAACACTTAAATGATCCCCCTGCAACTACACCGTGTGTAGTCAGCCATCATTCCAGTCAACCAGGTGTCTCTTACTCACATAGAAAAATAGTCAGATCCAAAATAATAATAATAATAATTCATAATATACTATATTTGATTAAATTAACCACTTTGTACATAAATACATCAGAGCCCGAAGGTCAAAGATCAGAGGTTAATGCTACATTGGCACACCTGGCACCTCCAGTCAAGTGGCTTCCTATAGATCCTCACAGCGCAGATTTCAAACCAAGAAACCGGCCTGCTGAGACTCGTGCTTTCTATGTTACTACACTATCGGAGTGGTCGACTTCAGTGGTGCTTTGTGACTAAATCACAAGTGCAAAAAAAAAAAAAAAAAATTCATCCTTCATTCTCTTAAGATACTTGAAATCACATTCTAATGGGTCAGTGAACTTAAGTTCCCACCCACGCTGAAATTTTGGCTAAATAAAATACATGTGTAGGATTTTTGTTCGTCAAAAGCAGAACAACACTAATTTTACAGATGGACATTTGGTCTGCAGGACTTGTGCGCGGTCGCTGCTGGGTACTGCATGTTTTTCACATGACCAGTTCATCAATAATCTGCCCGCCTTTTTTTTTTTTCTTCTGCAAAAATCAATTTAAATTGAGGCCTGAAATAAAAACAAACAAAAATCTCCCCGTGTGTTGTTTTGTCAGTGACAAAAATCACACATAAATGAACCATTAAAACAAACAAACAAACAAACAAACAAACAAAAAAAACAGCCAGCACTGCACAGTGTCTGGTTGAATTTTTTTTTTTACTTTCTCCCTCTTTTCCTGTGTCAACCTCCCTCCATTTTCCCCCATCAGATTAATTCCAATGACAGAAGAATGTGGGGGAAGCCGCCCGCGATTCAATGATAGTTTGACGTGAGAGGAAAAAAAAATAAAGCAGGCGGACTGAAAACGGGGAGAGCACACACAGAACAGTAACACGTTTCACTATAACTACTAAGGCACACACTCACTCACAACATTTAACATGACAATAAATACATCCTCAACAACGTTACTTGCATTTCTGCCTTCAGTGCCTGCAGTTTTCTTTTCTTTTTGTTCCAGGCGTCCAGATAACCTGTCCACAGATGAGAACTGACGGGGCGTATGGGGCGCTAACAGGATCCTATGTACTGTAGGTAGACTTTTTATTTACAGACTCTATGGCACCGTAACTATTTCTGCACACCTTCAGTTCAACAATCCCTTGAGTCGATGTTTCTCCAACCACTGCCATCAATCTGATTAAAATAATAAAAATGACAACAACAAAACAAAAAAAAGAATTTAAAAAAACTAAAAGAGATAATGACTGTAATCATCTGAAAAAATATTCAGATTCACAGTCCATGCTCCAGTTGAAAAAGGAAATTTGTCCCATCTTTCTAAAACTCGGTGAGAAAGAAAGCATTGATTGAGGGGCAAAAAGCCCCCCGAGGTGCTATTAAAACCATGATCCAGTTTTCTCCACCATAGTCCGGGGAATACATTAAGTCTTCAAAATGATGTGTTGCACAGGAAGCCATCCCATTTTTTTTTTTTTTTTATTAATCATTCCTTCTGTTTCTGGGGGTCTTTTGTTCCCCTGACCTCTTCTTTTATTCAGCGTCCCTTTTCATTATCCTGGAATGACAGGGAGGAAAACTAGGCCGAATCTCTCGCTGCTGTGGCTCCGTTTTTGTCCTCTGCCTCTCCTCCCCCTTTGTCCTTTTTCTTCCCCGCTTTCTTCTTCTCTTTTTCTAGCCTCTCTTTCTCCTTCTTGAGCCTCTCTTTTTCAGCCCTCTCCTTTTCTTTCTTTTCCTTCAGTTTTTTCTTCTCGTCTTCCTTTTCCTTCTTCTTGTCTTCTTTGCTCTTCTTCTTTTTCTTTCCCTCTTCCTCTCCAGCCGTGGCATCAGCCGCTGGCGCTGCCACGTCTTTTTTTGAATCCGGGCATGGCGGCAGAGGGGCGTTGTTTGCAGTAGGAGAGGGGATAGTAGGGGTAATTTGCTCTGAGACAATCTTAGGGGAGGGGGCGAGAGTGTTGGGTGGTGGTGCTGTGCTTTGCGTTGGGGCCGGAGCACCAGGCTGGCCCTGTGGGGAGGTGCCCTCTGAGGCCTGAGCAGGCCCACGTGTTGAGCCAGCTGCACCACCAACCAAGGGGCTCTGAATGTGGGGTGCTGGTGCTTTCTGACCTGCCCCTGGAGGAATAGGTGGTTTATGGCTGGGGCCTCGTCCTGGGCTTGATGTTACCGCAGGCGGGGAATGAGGCGGCAGGCCCTCAAATCCAGATGGCCCTGAGAAGGAGCCCTTCTTGGTTTGGAAAGGAGCCTTGGACTTGCGGAAGCCAGGGAGTGAGAGGAGGCTGGAAGAGGCCCTGAGGGGTCCCGGTGGAGGGATCGGGCTTCCCAGGAAAGAGAAGCTGCCGCCAGAGCTGATAGCGGCAGCGCGGCGTTTGTACTCGAAGATGGCCCTCGTGCCGTGGAGGCGACGGCCCGGCTGGTGCGTCAGCTCCCCTCTGGACTCCCTCCACTTCCTCACCTGGATGCTGCACTCCCTCTCTATGAGCGCCTCCGTCACCTGGAGCGTGATAATCTGGACGACACATCAGACAAGGACGAGACAGATAGAGGAAGTGAAGATAAGCAGACTGGGCACTACAGGACAAAGTGACTCATAACTCGTGTCGCTGAGTAAAAACAGAAGCAGGTTTTGTTTATGTACACGGTCTATGAAGCCGAGACAAAGAGACCCACCTCCTGTACCAACACGTCCTCTCTGATCATGTCAGGTGAGATGTTCCTCAGACGCTCCATGGTTTCATACATGCCCTGAAGTTCCCGAAGTTTATCCACAGAGCCAAGCATCTGTTTCAGCAGCACCAGGCCCACACGGAACACTATCTTCACCCCTGCAACCAGAGACTCAAGTCAGGTTTCTGGCAAATTACAGAGGAACTAGATTTACCGCCTCACGGTCGGATGCCTCCGCCTACCAGTCACATTAACAGTTTACATCCATGTCAGTCCAGACTCATAATATATGTAGTGAAGACTGAGGGAATTTAATATTCATATAACATATTTAATTATTCATAAAAAGAGAATTAAAAGATGCTCGTGATGTAGCTTGTCTGATTTCAATAGGTAAAGTGTTCCACTGTCTCAGGGCTCTAACAGCACTTTTTTATATACCAGGGGCTGCACTCGCTGGTCTCAGAGAACGCCTGGGAACATAAGGAGTCAACAAATCCTTTATATAAGTTAGAGAAAGGCCATGTAACACTGTAAAAGTGATCATTAAGATTTTAAAATTAATGTGAAACAAAACGGCAGCTGGTGTAACTCAGCTAACACAGGAGTTATGTGTTCATATTTCTTTGTGCCAGTTAAAATTCGTGCAGCAGCGTTCTGCACAACTTGGAGTCACTGAGGGGAACTCTGACTGATACCAGCATAAAGTGCATTGCAGTCAAGTGAAGTCACAGCGAAGTCTATCTTTGGGATATAAAATGTCGTCACTTCGTTATTTTATCCTATTATAGACATTTCTGTGATAATTCTGTGATAATTAGAGTATGAATTCTTGAGTTTGGGCCAAATATGGGCTTTGTGAGGTCGCAGTGACTTTTGACCACCAAAATCTAACCAGTTCATCCTTGAGTCCGAGTGGAAATAGATGGAAAAATGACTGCAAGTCAGTGAGAGGAGGTGGGAACATGTCGGCACTGCATCTGTGTGTGTGTGTCAAGTCGCTGTTGGACAGAAGAGAAAGCAAGAAAGTGAAGCTCCTAGCTGAAAAATTAGTATGAAAGTCTTCCAAATATTATATCAGTATTGATATATTGATATTTTAGTCTTTGCAACCATATTCAGATGTCAAGCAATCTCACGCTGGACTGTGATAAGCCTACAGCGGTACGTTTGAAATCTGAGTCCCACAACTCTGCTGCTGTACGGAGCAGACACTTATCAGTTTTCAGTGTTCCTTGTCCGACTGAGTATTTATGACATGCTTAGATTTTTAGGGGTAATCAGTGTAGGCTCAAACACTGTAACCCTGGTAACACGACTACTGCGGCAAGCGAATCAACTAGAGATAAAAGTAGGTTAACAGTAAACAGAAACAACACTGAGAGCTGAACCGTGTGGATTTGAACGGTACCTTCACAGAAGAACATGTCCCACACACGCAGCACGCAGGCCCACGGTAAGGTGCGCGAGAAGATACACATGAACCACTCAGTCATGTAGAGAATCGGGTCAATCTTGAACTTCTTAAGGTGACGGTACGCCATTGGACACGCACGCCGTAACAGGGAGAAGAAGATCTCGCCATCCAGCTGGATCGCTTCCTAAAAGACAGAAACGATGAGTCAATAAAACTGAGAAAACTGATATGAAGGTCTGACAAAGACAAACATGAGTTAGTTTATTGACTCACCAGTCCAGCGCTGTAGTAACCAGGAAGGTACTTCTCACATATCTGGACGAGGCACCAAAACGCTTGCTGTGAAACAAATTACACCAGTTAAGCTCATCAACTGCAACGCAGGTTTAAATATCATGAGAAAGTAGTGAGCTGAAACACAACCGCATCAATTCCCAGTTTTGTTTCCTGCTTCTTTTGGGGCTCTTTTAAAAAATAGAACAATATGCACATTATTAATTAATTAAATCTTCTATAAAATATAAAATAAAGCCACACTTTTTCTGCTACAACTACAGAAACAATCCTGCTGTCGTTAGAAAATAACACCCTCCTTCACACAGACAACTATATCAGCATACACCCATTTATACAGGGGACTGAAAGAACTCCAGTTTCAAACTGTCACAAAACAGACTACAAGGTCGGCTCGCGCGTTTACAGAGCGATGCAACTGTAACCTGAGTCCTGTCTGTATCGCACACGCTTTATATCTGCAGGACACCTTGTCGATAGTTTCAGCAGAGTCACCAGACTGCTGTCTGCTACTATTTTTAATTCAGTAAGTAACCCAATGAAATGTGAACCAAACTGAAGTTTCGGTTTTGTTTCGCTTTCTCACACGCGCACCCTCTTTTTCCTGAGTGCTCTCTCTTGATTAATGTCTCGGGTGAAGAGAGACGAACAGAAAAAAGGCTCCTCCGTAAACAAAAATATCCATGATTTGTGATCTAGCTTTACCTTTTCAAAACAAAGCACATGTTGTGATGTTAAAGCTTCAGTTGGTAACTTGAACAAAACTAACTTATTGTGTTATTTCATAAAACTGTCCATATGGCCACAGAGTAAAATGTGAGACTTGTAAAATGTGGGAATAAGCAGCTCCATTGGTCCCTCCTACTGCCCCTACAGCGATTTGCAAAAGTCCACTGCGACCGAGACAAAACAACCAATCAGAGCCAGAGCAGCGCCTGACGGAGTGTCTGACATCTGTCAATCACTCCACACAGACTCAGCGACACACCCCTCCCTTCGCTCGCCCTGCCGCTGGCTGCCGGTAGAAGCAGAGGGGGTGTAGTCTTCATCGGAGCTCTGCCGCTCGGTCTCAAAACTCTAACATATCAACAAATAGGCAACATGTCACACATCACAAGCATAGACTGTAAATGAGCTTCTCTTTTACTGGCAAACTAGGCTACTCTAATGTCCTAAATACTGTAATACTGTATAAATGGCTGCAAACGAACCATAACCTACATTTAGCTACTTGAAACACGGCAAAGTAACATCAATATTTGAGTTCTTATTTCCAAATAAACAATTGAGTAACAACTTCCGAACTTAGGTATAGCTAGCTAGCATCTTATTCAAGCTTATCTAGCTGTGTTGAGTTGAATTTATGTTTTTCTCTTATCGGTTGGCACTCCATGTCAGGTATGCCACTCTGCCGCTTCACGTCACGTTCGGCTGCAGCGACGCGCGAGCGCAGCACAGCCGCGGCAGGGAGGAGGGGCCAGGAGGGCCAGGAGGCAGGGCATGA
>JAJHUR010130325.1:901-12935 GCA_027495735.1 Lutjanus campechanus | reverse complement strand
TGCATCATTACTGCACACACTCTGCATGTGTTTGTATGAATTTCATAAATTCAATTCCATGTTAATTTGGTTGCTGCGTCACAGCTCCACAGAATGATGTATTCTGAGTGTTTGCTGTGGTGTTTTGTGTGCATGATGGCCTGAGTTTGTGCATATTTATGTGTGCATCTTCAACACTGAGCTCACCTGTCTGTCAGTCAGCGTGTAGATGTGCTGCTGGTCTGGGCTGAACAGCATGTCTCTCAGTAAGGGGCTTCCTCCCTCACTAACTGTCACCTTCTCGTAGAGCACCGCTGGACGGTTGGGACTCACAGAGTTCACCAAGATCTGCAGGGAAACAGAAAACAGTTCAGTGAAATACTCTTAACATTCTTATAAAAGTACTTAAAAATTTTCCAAGCCTTTAAAGGAGCAACATGTAAATAAGTACTGCAGTCCATATAGCGAGTTGGATCCATGGAGGGTATATTAAATAGGTTGAATGTTTAGAATAGATGAATACTAACTTGTTTGATAAAATCCAAGATATATTGTTAAACAGAAGAAAATAATAAGTTGAAAGACAATAAGTTGAAAATTATACTTTTGTTATACATCAAACACAATGTATTTCCTTCCTCTGTATTTGCAGCACATACTAGCAAAAGACACAGCGAAACACTGAAACCTTACACTAGCCAACAAATGTATCTCACATTGCATTTTTTCCCCCGGACCAAACTTTTAAACACACTGCAGCCTCTGTGCACGTTTCTCCAGCTGGAGAAATAGACTGCATTTACTTTAGCAGTAACAGGTGGTTATTATTAAAGTGGTAGGCAGCGTGAAATTATAAGAATTTTGAAAAAAGGTTGAAAGCGCCTGCTTTATGGAGCCATGTAAACGGCTTAATAGAAATGAGGCATGATTACAGAGGTAGATGCATGGAAAGGAACATTATTGACTGGATAATGGTGTTATTACAACTGTACAAAAGACTGCTCTATTCAGCACCTAGGAGGAACTAATGAAAACACTTTTTAACTGAAATAATGACAAAAAGTAGTTGTGTATGAAAGTACTTTGGTCCTATACAAAGCCAAGAGAGAATAACAGTGAGACGTCATCTTTGTGTGAATGAAAACATAATCATCCAACACACCTGTAGACAAATGCAGCTATTTATCTCGCAGTGCAAGCAAGCAGGCGTGCACACGCTCAAATTTTCTTTGTGAGCTTTTGGTGAATAATTTGCCCAGATATGGAAAGTAATGGTGCAGATACGAGATAGGAGATTGGCTGGCTGGGATGGCTGTGAGCCAAAGTCATCTCAGCAGCAAATGAAAAGCGCAGAGCGACAGGGGGGAGGGCAAGTATCAGCTCTCCATTACTGAGCTTTGTCGACTCGCACTGCTATCAGCCCACAGTGACAAGGAAGGGACAGCAGGCAATGACTAGCTGGAAAATGATACTGAACACACATACACACACGCACGCAAAGATACACACAGACAAATAGGTTCACACCCAGATAGATGAAAAATGATAAGATGAAAACAGGCAAGCACACACACACAAACGATGATAGATATGCATAAGTTAATATGGTCTTTGATAGATATGTACACGCACATACACACAGATGTTTGCACTGGTGGACTCCAAGCACACACACTTCACGATGAAATAATTTATTTACAATCTTACCGAAAGAAACCAGGGGCAACAATCCTATTATCTCTCACTGCCTGAGTGTGTGTGTGTGTGTGTGTGTGTGTGTGTGTGTGCGTGTGTGTGTGTGTGTGTGTGTGCAGGGGAAAGAGGGGCAAAGAATGAAAAGAGAAAGAGCTCATAAGGCTATGATAAAGCGCTGGAGATGAGAGGAAATATGGATGTTATTATCTAGATAATGGGCCCGTAAACAAAGGATACATTTCATTCACGGATGGCTCGCATCTAGATGAGCGCACACACATACACACACATACCAATGCACGTTTTTAAGTAAAGACAACCAGAATAAGGAAAAATGTTGGCCTGTATGCAGAAGTAAAAGAATAGTTTTGGTCTGTGGGCTTTCTGCTTCATTTGCTCTCTCACACATAAAAAAAGAGGCATTTCAGTTGGCAGTCACATCTATCTCTGGACCAGACACCCAAGTCCAGTTCACTGGCTAATGACCAGTCTCAGCCTAGACTGGTTTTGTACACACAATAATCCAGAGAGTAAAAGTCTGTCTTTCTGTCAGCCTTCCTATCTTCTGCTTGTGTCCATCTGCTTGTTTCTCTGTGCATCTTCCTGTCTGCAAAATCCCAAATGCACAAACGACTGTCTCTTCATAGCTTATCTTCTTTGGTCCATGACCAATTCCAACCTAATCTAACCTTTTCTGTCATGTGTTTTGTTTAGTTTTACATTGCTTTATTCTTTTTCCCTTTTCTCTGAGGATGAAGTTCATATGCAGTGCTAACATTTTTGTTTTTTCTTAATGTGTGGGGAGAGTGAGAAAGGTGAGAAAGAGAGAAAACAGAAGAGTGGGCGAGTGCGAGTGGGTGACGTGTGAAAACAACAGGTAATAAATCGTCTCAAATCAATTTCTTCCACAGGCGCTGTAGCCAAGACTGGCCGGAGAATATGGAAACCACCAGGGAGAGAACAAAGGACTATGGGCTATGAAACTGGATGGATGGATGGATGGATGGATGGATGGATGGATGGATGGATGGATGGATGGATGGATGGATGAAGAACATTTGTCTGAATCAAAGTGAGCTTCTGCACCTGGAGCTTAGTAGAGCTTTGAGGATACAAATATGTGTGGAAATGTGTGTGGGTTTGTGTGTGTGTGCATGCATATGTGTGTGTGCTCTGGCATGCTTGTGCATATTTCTGTCAGTTTTCACATATATCTACAAACACCTATAGTGTATTACCGTGCACAAATCTGTTCTGTGAATTGATACATGTGTTCGTTCACACATGTATAAATTCACAAGTCTATGTTTACATGCATATAATCCACGGCTCTACGTGAATGTATATGTGTGTGTAAACCAAGCCAAGAAATCAATGCAACAGTCAGTGATGATGGGGGACGCTGTTGCTGTCTCATTGTCTCCTCTGAATTGCTTAGCTTTCCCGCTAAGTGCTTGATGGATGGATCCACAGAATGATGCTGTGCTTGTGTTTTCAGGGAAAGCACCATTTCTGCTCTCTTGTCAACATGTATAATGTAACATTAACAGACCTTAAACACATTAGAGGCACTGTCTTAAGTAAGGACGTTAGGGAAGCACTGAGAGAGGGAGGAGAGGACAAAGACAAAGCAGAGAGTTTAAGAGCGGAGAGTAATGAGGAGTGAAAGCCACAGGCAAAGAACGGCAGATGAATAAATTGCAGGAGGAAAAACTATAGTCTTTGTCTCTCAGTGGCTCTGATGTAAAACTGCTACTCAGAGATCTTCAATGACCTACAACTGTTATTCCTCCCAGGATTGTTAATGGTGTTTGTCAGCTCAGCAAAAGTGGAAATAAAAAAAGAGGCAAAGTAGTGACTCCACTACAATCGTGTTCCCTGGAGAGAAGTGGCCCTACAAAGTTGAAAACAACTGAAATTTGATATCTAATGCATTAAATGAGTGAAACGAGTTGTAGAATAACAACATAATCTAGAGCGTCCCATTTTCTAAAACATCCCCAGGGATTTTATTACCATCCCTAAACTTTCTTTGTCTGCGACATTCCTCTTGATATTCAGAAACACTGTGTAATCCCTGTATGAGAAAACAGATTGCAAACAAACAACCAAAACTACACCATCACAACCCTCCTCTTCCTCCCACAACATCCATTTTTATTTTGTAATCTGCTCTCTGTGCATTAACACCTCCCTCAACCCACCGATCCACCCAAAAGCCCCTAATGCCGTGTTTTATCTGTGCCAGGCAGGCCTGGTTAGCTCTGATAGACACACGGGATAGCTAGCTGGTGATAGGGGAGGCTGGCGGTATGAGGGTGAGAGAGCTGGGTGATAAGACGGCGGCACGTCATTGAGAATGATGCCTGTCATAGCCGCAAGTGACAACTGATGGAGCCCGTGTACATGAAAGCGAGAGACTTGGAGGCAGAGAGGGACAAAGATCATCAATTGTGTGTCTTCTAAAGCATGGATGTACTGTGGGAAGAAAGGAACGAAGAAAAGTGGAGAAGGATGGAAGAGCAGAAGGAGAAGCTTTACTTAAAAAAAGAGCTCTCACTGTATAGAAATATTGCTTCACACAGGAAATTTAACTAAAAGAGGGGAAGTAAAATCAAGTAAGACTTCAAAGACTCGAAGGAAAATGAATTAGCAGCTCATGGAATGAGACCGAATGAAATGGTCCAGGTGTTCACAGGTCTGACTGAGAGCCATTACACACCAGCATGTAGCTTGAGTAACAGCTTTGACATTTCAAAGCAGATTGGGAGATGCATGTGTGTGAACGTAAAGCACACTTGGCTCACTAATAGCATGTAGGAACACACACACACACAGATACCTTTATAAAGGGGTAAACTTGACATAACTAGGTCTACCCATGCATAATGGTAGCAGGCCCCACATTCCTGACTTTGATGTGGAGGGGGGCCCCCATGTGTGTGCGTGGAGAGTGTGTGTATGTATTTAGGGGGCCCTGGTGAAGAGGAGAATTCAGTGTGGCCCTCTCCAGAACAAAAGGAAATGAAGAAAAGCAGCAAGAGGGTCATGAACAGAGGAGAGAAAAGTGGCAGGGTCCGCCAGTCACTGGACTGTGGGACAGACTGCACAACACATGACTCTTGTACCAAGATGATCTTGTGTATTGTAACTTAACACTTGGTTGTACTGAGCTGGACCTTCCTGCTGTTAATGCTACCAATATTTCATGTTTAATTTCTATAGTGATATGCTTTTTATCTGGGATTCTTATATGTTTAATGTTTAAGATCATATGATATGATTACAAAGTCCAGAGCAGCTTAAGCCAGCGTGGAGCCATTAACCCTAAGACTGGGGAGCAGTAATCTATACCTCAATAAGATATCGACTGAAACAACACAGTATTATGTAGTCTCGAGACTTCTCGCAAAGCGAGATAAGTTAAAAAAATGTTCTGAAAGGAACCATACACGTTTTTAGTTCAGATTTTTCTCTTTTACCAAACTATGACATCCTTCTAATTGGCTTGTACAACACATTTCATTCAAACTCGACAGCAAAATTAAATAAAACCTCATTTTTACTGCTCCCGCAATCTTTTACTGCTCCAGTAATCTCCAACACCCCACTCCCAAAAAATTGCCCCAAAACACCAAATGACCCTTGTGTGATTGGTACACTACTGCTGTCTACAACCCATACTCTGTATAGCTATATCTCACATTGCAATTTTTACATACATATGTATATATACATATATACACACATATATATACATATATTATTGGGCTCGGTGGAGACAACTTTGTGACAGCTCCATGTAAACGTCCTCCATATCCTCCGTGTCCCTCTTTATGCTGTGGTTTCTATCAGCAGCACAGGCATTCAGATAAAGGCCTGAAATCACTCACTTCCTATCGCACGGCGAGCTTGGCAGGACTTGAGCGCAGCAAGACACAAAACAAATCCATCAATTGTTGTCCAACGGCAAGAGTTGCCATTAGAAACGTCAGAAAAACATACTTGTTCCCTCTCGAAATCAGAAAAACATACCTTTTACCTCTCAGAGTGTGTGTAACAGTAATACAGGGCGACAGGGGCACTCACTTGAGCCTGTACTCTCAAACACACATGTGCAGGCACAGTATAGTGGGTATACACTCATTCTGTACATTCATTCTGCTGCAGTGCTCTGCTAGTGAGAGCAGAGCATCGCTTCAATATATGAAAAAAAACAAAAACGTTTTGACGAATAAGTTGTTTTATCTAGCAAAAAATCCCATCGCTCCAAGGTGGTGTGTGTGTGTATATATATGTGTGTGTTCATGTCTGTGTATGTGTCTGGCTGGCTAGCAGAGTGAGTTAGAAGCTGGGAGCAGATGGAGCATCACACATGAGTGAGTGATCGCCCCAATACATCTATGGGACAAATCCCCCACCACCATCTCACACACACACACACACACAGACACACACACTATATATAAAGCAGACATATAGAAGAGCTCGGAGTAAACTTGTACCATATGTGGGTCAGACAGTCAGAGAACAGGCAGCCTTTCCTTCAACAGAACCGAGACAGACAAAGAGCTATGGTGACAGTGATGGAGGAGGCGTGCACTCAAACACATATAGGCTACACACGCACAAACACACACACACTTGGTGGAATGTCATTGTGGTTGCTATCAAAACACAGTGTGTGTCTGAAGCGGGTTATTTTAAGGTCTGGGAAAGAGAGCAGATGCAACCATGAATTTTACCCTCTTTTGCTTTATCGGTGTGAAACTTGACAGTATTTCTATTTTTTTAGAGCGTTCACAGAAGGAGGGCCGGCTATGGCAAAGAGTCCTTTCTTCTTAAGATTATTTATACTCAAAATATAAATGTAACACTTGTTTTTGCTCCCATTTTTCATGAGTTGAAGTGAAAAAAAATCTAAGACTTCTTCTGTGCACACAAACACAAAGGTTTATTTCTCTCAAATCTTGTTCACAGATTTGCTAAAAAATCCATGTTAGTGACCACTTCTCCTTTGCCAAGATAACCCACCCACCTGACAGGTGTGGCATGTCGAGATGCTGAATAAACAACAGGATTATTGAACAAGTGCACTACTTTTTCCCCAGGAAGGCAAAGTCATGAGCAGCTGTACCCTGCCTTTGATTGCCTAGTAGCCTCCTTGTTGGTCTCGTTGGTTGGGTTCGAAAGGTTTAGGCTTGAGGAGTGATTGGTTAGGGTAAGAATAGTAGTGTAAGCCAATCAGAGACAGAGTAGGGTGGGTCATGACTTTGGCCTTGTGGGGACATTTCATTGTGAACAGAGAAGCATTTGTACTTTGTTGAGTTAAACAGACATATAAGCACTAGATAGACTGAACAACCTGGACAAAGAAATGAGAAGGAATGCAGAGAGTATGTGGCAAAAAATCATCTTCCTTTCCCTTTATTCTCACTGTGTAGCAAACAAACGTCATGACTAGCAGCAGCACTCAGACAAAAACACACTCCTCTCCACACATCACCACTCATTACTGACACTAATGCACGCACCTTCAAGTCGCTTGTACTTAGAATCACAAAGAATGATGGGTTCTCAAGTGCTCGCCCATTATTATCTCTGCTCCAATAAAAGATGATTCTAACAAAAGTCATCTATTTTTATCTTTTTGATGTTTCTACACAAGATAAACTCCTACTGCCACGACTGTCTATTGTTCATT
The DNA here is from genome assembly GCA_027495735.1 of Lutjanus campechanus. Classification (NCBI taxonomy): domain Eukaryota; kingdom Metazoa; phylum Chordata; class Actinopteri; order Lutjaniformes; family Lutjanidae; genus Lutjanus; species Lutjanus campechanus. The sequence goes on along the minus strand of JAJHUR010130325.1, from coordinate 5,557 downwards.
TCCCCCAAAATCTGTTAAAGTGAGTCAGGATTTGTGACAAGTGACATGGTACATTTGGGTGTGTTGGACAAGCTGCACCTGACAGGTTTTATTAAAGACCTTGAAGCTTACGGTGCTTGTCAACAAGTTCAGATACGTGGCCGTGTAATCCAGAGTATTCTGTCATTTCAGGTTACTTGCTATGCCAACTCTTATTGACTGGCTCGGTATTCACCCACATGTCTGCACCATGGTTATTCATGTGTGAGCCTGTGGCCTTTCACCAGCAGAGCTTATAAAAGGTCACATAGTCGCACACACACGCAGAGGCTGTGGAGGAAGAGGAGGCAAGAAAAAACAAAAAGAGGAGAAAAGAAACAAAGGCCCCAGCCACGTGTGGTATGACTCTCCCGGTGCTACATGCATGTATACAATACAGTGTAAACAGGCTGAAAGAAAGTGAGCTGCTTTAACAGCAAATTAAACCTATTCATCACTGTTAAGGCCTTTTAATCCTCATGCTCACTGAAATTAAAAGACCTTGTCATCTCTCTATCCCTCTATCTCTACCCATGTCTTGCATCCTCAGCCTTTCCCTGCGATGCATTTCTCTCCTTTTTGCTCATTCATCTCCGGCGTGTTCACCTTTCTCCCCCTCCCTCTCTCCTCTACCTTTCCCTTCCACCCTCCCTCCTCTCTCCCTGCAAATTAAATGCCTTTAGCTAGCAGTCGTCAGATAAGTGTGTGTAGCGAGTCGCTAGACACGGCACGGCGGCGGCATTTCATCTTCCGACCATCACTAAATCACACTAACTCAATCATCTGCATGGAGTTGCACGCACACACACACAAACACACACACGCACATATATATAAAGCTGCGAGTGTGAAAAGCGCAGCATCTAGAGAGGTGCTTTACTGTGACTGATTTTATCAGCTGTCTTGCAAACGGGGGAAGAAACTGCACCACAACATTATCATATACAATAAGATGAGACTCGAAGATAGAGCTTTCCAATTGAATGCCTTTTTAGTGTCGCCATTCAAATGAGAAAAGACCTCCTCTTACATTGAGGCGCAACACAAATCCCTTATGGGATATCTCAACTGAAACAATATTACACATTTACATTAAAGACTGCTGAGAGGATATTTATGTTAAAGACACACGTAAGGTGAATACATTTAAAGACTAGATTTAATATTTATACAGCTATGGGTGTGTGCATATGAGAGCCTGGTACATGATTCTCTCAGTGACCACTGATAACTAGAGCCATAACGATTAGTCCCTTAAAGGAGAAATATGTGATATATTTACTGGACCAAATCATAAAATGACCATGATGCCACAGCCATTCTGGTGCAAAATGTTTGCTTTTGTTTGCTCTTCTCACATTAATTAATTATTAATTAATGCAGAATGTTCACCGAATTAATTAGTGCCTGTTTATGAGTCATAACAAATCATTAATAATTTTTCAGGAGGAGTAGATATTTATAACAGTTTAATTGAGCAATATGTTAATGAGATCTGGCAGGCAGTCACTTAAGTCCAGCTCCAGAGTGTGTATTATCAGAGCATTGGGCTTCTATTTTCAGGATAACGGGCTTAATTTTACACTGACGGTTATAAACAGCAGACCAACTTACAGTGTAGGTCACTTCTTGCTGTCCAATTATAATTTTGCACTCAGCTTGTCCCTGTGTGTCTTCTGTTCCGACAGCTTGTATGTAACCCGTCTCGAGTCTGGGGATGAGGGGGCTGGGCAAAACAACTTGCTTCATTAATAGTTCATCTATTAAACATAGATTTAATCTATTTAATATACCATTTATGGCTCCAACTCGCTTTTTGGACTGCTGTACTCACTTTTGAACTCTAGGATCTTACATATTGCTCCTTTGATTAATTTGTTGTCAACTGTTAAATTAATCGGCAACTGTTTTAATAATCGTTTGATTGTATTGAGTCATTTTTTTAAGGAAAAAAAAAGTTAAAACTCTGATTACAACTTGTCAAACGCATATGCAATATTTTTGGTTTCTTTAGTCCTCTGACAATACATCTTTAGTTTCTGGACAAAACAAGACATTTGGGGACCTTGGGCTTTGGGAAACTGTAGTCAATATTTTATCAATTAATCGAGAAAATTAAACTTTTTTTTCGTCCCTACTAATAACTCTTCGAGCCACAGCGAAAAAATAGAGAGCCATGCTAACAAGCTGCTCGCCTTATCAGACACAGGAAGGTGGAAAACTAAACAAAGATTGGGAAGAGTGCTAAATGCAATGAGGCGGACAGATGCTATCATCTGAGGAGTGTGTATGTAGCTTTGAGGAGACAAGTGGAGCACATACAAGCAGTGGAGGAGATCGACCGGGGAGTGGAGTGTTTGTGCAGTGTGAGTGCAGGAGTGGGGGAGGGAGTGTTTGTATGAATGAAAGTGTGTGTGCATACAAAGTGTGTGAGACAGTCTATCAATTTGCATGTGTAGCGGAGATGCTTGCGTGCAGCAAATACATGTGAGCGGGTGATTGTGTGCGTGGAGTTAATCTAAATCAGTCACATTAAAAAGGCATCAATTAACAGCTGGAAGAAATGGAGACCATAAAACACACTCCCACTCCTGATGTGACACGATGCAGCACCGCTTGACCCACCATTTACTGACTAGATCAGCCATTCACTAGGATTACAGTGAATAGGACCTAATCTTCAGCTGTAATTACCAAGGCAGGTATGTGTGTGTGCGCGCATGTGTGTGTGTGTCTTCCTGTGGGAGAGCCAAAGTGATTACATGGCCACTGGTGCCTCTAATAGCATCTTTTAGAAAGAGAGTGAGAGGGAAAAAGAGAGATGAGTGATTTCCATCTTTCTTGGGAAGAACCAGAATTATGGAGGAATTCTATAGTGGTTAAAATGTGGGTCTGTTTTGACTGTGCCGTCATGTAAGTGTGTGTGTGTGTGTGTGTGTGTGTGTGTGTGTGTGTGTGTGTGTGTAGATGTTTGTAATAGATGTAACACAAGAGGCTAATGGGAGCCAGGCCAAAACCACACCTCAGCGTAATCAGTGCCAAACCATTTCTGGCCACAAATGTCTGCCTGTCCTCCGCCTCTTTCATTTCTCCATCTTCCCCTCTGTTCATTTTATTTCACCCCCTTCCCCGAAGCACCTCTTTCAACTTTTTCCCCTCCTCTTTATTTTTGTTTTGACACTTTCTTTCTCCTCTTAATCCTCCTCTTTTTCTCCAAGTCCTCACCCTTTTTCTCTCAACAGTATCTTCCTCCTCCGTCTTTCCATCATACCAGCACAAAAGTAAAGACCTTACTCAGCTCTTGCACACGCACCACAAACACCCATGAAACGTTGAGGGAGAAGAGAAAGAGAGAAGTTGACGTAAACAAGATGAGCACAGGGCACAAAATAGCAGCGGACCACAACATCGTCAGTTGGCGACAGAGAAGATGTTTTAAATTAAGGATAAGGTTGCTGGTAACAATAGGAAGCTTGGTGGCTTAAATGAGAGGAGGTTTAGAGGGGGAGAAAAGTAATGACAGAACACACACACACACAAATAACGGCTGGCTGTTGTAACTGCTGTAAAGAACGAGGAATGCAGATGGTGTTTAAAATGAGCTTTTATAGTGTGGTTTAGAGCGATTTACAGCAGTGGTTGGCCTTGTGTGTGTGTGAGTATTTGTGTGTCTGTGTGTGTGTTTCATCAGTGAGTGGTAGTGTGTTAGGATGGCACAGTATTCAAAACGTGGTCCTGAAGGTTTAGTGTTCCAGTAAGATGAACTACTCCATCCTAAGATGCAAACATACATACACCACCCTTCTTTCAACTATATCTTATTTCTTTAGTCTTCATTTTTGTTTTTCTTGTTGTTTACTCTTTAAAACATCAGAAAAGAATGAAAAATGGTCATCACAATATTCCAGAGCTCAAACTGATGTCTGTATTTTTTTTTGGCCAACAGTAATAAATACAAAGATGTTTAATTTACAATTACACACAACAAGGAAAGCAGTAAAACATTGGAATTCAACTGCACATCTTTGAGAAATGCTAATATTAGCATGCTCTCAAGCTAGCCACATGATAGTCAGTCAAAAGAGCTAGCTGAGCTTCTGTCTTAGGAGTCTGAGCTAACTAGCTAGCTAAATGTCAGTTGATTTGTATTAACTGTCAGAGGAAGGTTAAATAAAAGTGGGAGGGGCAAAACAGCGAAACCTACGTCAGATTCCTCCATTCCCTCAAAGGTGTAACCGATTCAAACTCGGGTTTCAAAGTTCACCAAAGATAAAAAAACAAAAAAAAACAAAAAAACCTTTTAATAGCTGGTGTAAATGAGCTATTAAAGGGTTACTCATTAATCAACTATTCATTTCGCACTGTACTTGATATTGAAATGTATGATATGTCAATGGAGATCATGGTGTGATAGTTAAGTGCAATACTAAATAATTCTGGCCATCTCACCAACCTTTCTTTCTGTGTCTGTTACACACTGTATCAGGAGGTCAAAAGTGCAAACTTAGGGAAAGGTAGAGGATGTTGGGTTTAGAGATAGCTCTGTGTGTGCGTGTGTGTGTGTGTGTGTGTTGCTCCTGGTTACTGTAGAAGAGAGGAGGAGGCACATTCCTGACATGACTGCCCTAATCCTGCCCT
>JAJHUR010130323.1:467-15360 GCA_027495735.1 Lutjanus campechanus | reverse complement strand
CATGAATATCACACATCGTTTCATCATTATATAGACTGAGCTGAATAAAAGTGAGGATTTTTTCTCATCAGGGGACAATATTTTATAAAGAAATAAACTATTATTAACAATAATAATACTGAATAAATAAATAAATGCGTATAAATAGTAACCATTTCCTAAATTACTGTTTTTAATTTTGTGTTACATTGTTTGGAGAAAGATCCGTTACACAGCTTCAAAATTACTTGAAAGGTTTTGTATTTTTTTAATAAGTTTTGCACAATAAATGTTCTTACAGTGGCATTCTATATATTATCTCTATATTTTTAAGTGTGTTTATTCTGCTGCAATGTATCTGCTATGTGAGTATGTTCAGACATGTTTTGACATATATATATATATATATATATATATATATATATATACAGAAGAAAAGAATATATCTCAATATATATCGTTACAGCACATGCTTCAAATTATACCGCAATATAAATTTTAGGGCATACCGCCCAGCCCTAGTGTCAGTCCTCGCCCTGGTAGATAAATAGTAATCACCAGATAACATGTTTGACTTTTGTAGACTGAGTAAATATAATGAGGTTACAGTGATCACTGGCTCAGACAAGGAAAGCAGGGTTGTACTGAACAGTAAGCTCTGAAACCTTGTTCATAATGTCGGCATCCAATTTTGAATGTTTATTCAATGAATGAATGTTGTTGTTTTTTCTTGCACGTCTTTAATATTAATTATACATATTTTTTGTTTTGTTTTGTTTGTTTTTGTTTTTTGTTAGCGCACAAATAACACCAGAGAAAAATGCTGGACAAAACCTCTCAATTCATCTGATAACATCATAAGATATGACGAGAGACGTTCTAAGTTTAAAAAAGCTTTGGATTTAAATAAAAAAGTAATTTACATATGGTGCAGCCCTGTATGAGTTACATGGTTTTAACTAAACATTCACATTTCAAAGAGTAATATATGTGGAATGGCTGACAGTCTTACAGCTCTGCCGGATTTTAAGTGTTATTCCTCAGTCCTCAAAAGTGTAAATCGAAATCTTGTTCTACAAACTTGTTGTAAAAGATAAATCTCCTTGTATCCTTGTAAATAAATCCAGCAGTTGTGTTTTTTAAGGTATCTGAGAAGTAAAATAAAAGTTTAAAACCTTTAACGTAAGCTAACATTATCCATACAACATGACTTGAACCTCTTTAACATTAATTGTGTTTCTCACAGGACACCGCTGGATGAGAGGCTGCATGACCGAGATCTAGAGGCAGCTATTACACTGTCCTTGCTCAATAATCCAGACCTCTCTCCCACCAGTAAAGGTATGTTTTGCTTTGAAAACATGTCATTTAAAAATGTAGAGTTGTCCATTTAGATTCCTGTTAAATTTCTCCAGGAGATGGAAAGGTTCAAGCTCTGCTGGTAGATGAAAACACAGATCCCGTCTCTTTGCACCGGTCTAACTGCAGTGTGGATATTGAAATCTTGGGTAAATACCACTTATTTTTGTCCACTGTACATCTTTCATTGTACATTTAATTTCCCCACGCTTGCCTGATGTACTTTCCTTAATTTAATCTTGTTTGATAAGGATAGAAATTGAATTTTTTTGTTAACTTTTTGTTTTCTTCAGGCCTGGATGAAATCACAACAGATAAGGAGTCACTCTCCAGACAGAGAAAAGCTGCGGCTAAAGCCACTGAGGAGTCGAGGAAAAAGCCCACGCATGAAGATGAAGACTATGAGCCCAAAATGACACCAGGTTGTCACCCTGTCATCCTTCCTGAAATATTTGGTTTCTGTTTAATTACTAATTTCTCTGAAAGAAGTAGTTCATACTTGGTATTAACATGTGTCTTGGGTAATCAGATTACAAGTAGACAGCTCTAAGTATGTAAGTTCACACCTGGCATTAAAGTCCATCTTCAGTGACCATTTGTAATCACTGCTCCACTCTACATGTCCACTTGTGATCTCCCAGCATGCATATTAATACCTCGTGTTAACAACCTCCATGTTGTTTTTCTTCTTGTGTCAGTAAAACCGTAATAATGCCTCTCCAGATTCGGAAAGCGATGACAATTTCAGTGAACCATCTGAGAGCGAGGACGAGGAATTCGCAGTGAAGAAAGTCAGCAAAACAAAAAAGAAGGAGAAAGCGACCAAGACTGAGAAGACCAAACAGCCTCCGGTCCCTAAAAAAGAAAAGCCAGCATCAAAACCAGCATCAAAACCAACAGCATCAAAATCCAAATCACAGACAGCAGGTACGTTCTTGAAGTTCATCAAAGAAGATTCACATTTGGGCTCTGATTGTAATAATTTCATGTGGTCAGTGTTATGAGAATGACTTTGTCTCACAGCAGTTACCACACCGGTGAGAAGTCCTCCAACAGCCAAATCCGTCCCCAAAAGACCTGCTCCATCGTCTTCAGTTTCCACATCAAAACCTTCATTCTCTCCGAGCTCAGCCGCGGGCAGAATACCGAAGTGGAACCCACCAGGTGCAGTGAACGACGCACAGAGACACTTACTGTATATCTCAGTGAATTGAATGCTAATGTTGTCACCTTTTCCCTTCAGGTCAAATTGGTAAAAGTCCCACTTCTGCCCAGAGTCCAGCGGTGAGGTCTCCAAGTCAGGGTCTGCGGCTGGGACTGTCCCGCCTTGTTCGGGTAAAACCTCTTCACCCCAGCGTTGCGAGTCACTGACGGAGTGACCACCGGTCTGTGGATGGATGTCCCTGTATGTGTCCGTTCCTCTTGTTCTTTTAGCTTCATCACTTATTTTTAAAAAGATCCTTGTAAATATTCATTATATTTCTTGATTTCTGCTGCTAAACATATGACATGATTCCCAGGATATATTTTCACATGATGCTCATTGCACCTTGAGCTATTACTTCTCCTTACATGATTTAAAAAAAAGAAGTAAACAGTCAAAGGGTGTGCTTTGTTGACCCTGGTGATTGAAATGATTGTTGCTCTTGTCACATCATTATCAGCACAGTTATTGCATCTGTAATTTATTACATTTCAAACTGGAGTCACACCTCACTTTGAGGAAGAACTCTTGTTGGTATAACTGGCATGAGGAAAAGTTTTTGTCCCTTTTTTTTAACTAGTCTCACAATTTTCTCTCATTTTTCTTATTGTATGCAACCATTGTACATTATGTACATATATATATATAATAAAATTTAAAAGCAGTTTAATTTTGTATGCTGTGTCTCCTGGAGGTATTACTCACAAACTGCTGATGAGATGGATGACATCTTGAAAGAGAGGAGGACAGATCAGTGGAATTGGCTGGCAGTGGTGGAATCTAACTAAGCACATTTACTCAAGTACTGTACTTAAATGGCTTAATGGGATTTAATGGGAGCTGGCACCCTCCCTTTCCAAACATGCAGGGCAGGCGTTTACTTGCTTGGTTTTGCTTAACTCCCGGATTTGTGTTTGTTGATTATTATCGTTATTCTAGACATGCAACAGTTGAGCCACGATAGCCTTTTTATATTTTGCTGTTTTTCATAAAACACCAAATGTGTCTTAACACCAAAAGTGTTGGGTGTCTTGTATTTGGATTATGGATGTTCTAAATTCCACAAGTCATGACCACCATTATTCCAAAAGGTCTTTTGTCCTTTTATGTGTTTGATGATGGTGAGATCAGAATCTCCCTAAGGTCTTTCGACTGGGTTGTGATCTGGTGACTGCAAACAACAGACATCATTTTAACATTCATTGAAACTATATTTGTTTTATCGGCTCACCGTGCAGGTTTAGCTGGAACGAAGCAGGGCATAAAGTATACACTTACTTTGGATAAACACATTACATGGATAGAACATTTTTTGTTTGTTTAATGATTATGTGTGTGCTGAGGTTGTTTTTTTTTTGTTTTTTTTGTGTGTATCATATTTGTTCACTTTGCCATCTCTGATATAGAACGCAATTCAAATTTTGTCCTCTGTTGTCCTAGGATTAATGGTTAGGGTGAGGTAGAGGGTTAGGTAGGGAGGGTTTGGGTGAGGTAGAGGTAGGTAGGTTTAGATTAGATGAGTCCTGTGAAATTTTCCTTCATTCACAGAAAAAATAGATTCTCAGATCAGAGCACCTGAGTTTCCTGTCAGTTCTGTTCCTGTCACCTGCAGACTACTGCTGGCTGAAATTCAGTATCAGATAAGACGGATGTGGTGCCAAAGTGTGTGTGGCTGTGTTTGTGTGTGGAGAGGGTGGAGAGAGAGCACCTGCCGTTAAAGGTAGAGGAGTTTTTTTTCCCCTACCTTTGCTTTCATTGAGTTTAACTAAAGCTCATGAGATGTACAGAAGCCCCAGGATGAGATCTGGCTGGATTAAAGGATCGTTGCTGGTCTTTGCTGTGGCCGTGGCTCTCTTATACCTCGGCTCCATCAAGAATGAAATCCACTCCCATTCAGAGAGGCTGCAGAATGCCCACCAGAATGAGTCCATCAGGGGCCTGGGAATGCTCAAGAGGATGGAAAAGATGGAAGCAGACATCAGCAAGCTGCGTGAGTCACAGTTTCAGTTTTAAATTTAATCAAAGTATGAAATTATGGTTCAACAAATACCCGTTCTTGACAACTGGGACATAATGTCTTACCAAAAAAAAAATCGAAAGGTTAGTAATGCGACTGTAACAAAAAATGAAAAAATTTATTTTTTAAGGATTTATATATTTTAAATATATGTAATTTATGAAATGTTTTGGTTTGCTTTAATATCTAAACTTGCTCTTGGTCAGAAAACAGCCTCATCGCAGACAAGAATTCACAACTTCAAGAAATTTAAAAAGGTGTTATAAGCTTTCAAAATCTAAAACTAACAATACCTACTGATAACGGGTGTAAAAAAAAAAAAGTTGTGCCAGAGATTTCAGTCAACTCTGTTAGATTTTTACATAAACAACATTTATTCAGGCATTAAAAGGGTTATTCATACCCTATGGACCCTTGACTCACTTCCTGGTTTACAAGCACTGGTAAGATTTCTGACTATAACAGGCCTGAAGCCAGACAACAGCTACGAAGTGAAGCTGTCGGCCATTAACAGGAAGGGTGAAGGTGAAAGCAGCCCTGCTGAGTTCTTCAATTCGGAGCCTGTCCCCCTGAACTGGAGGGGACACTTCGACCCAAAGGCAACTCCCTCAAAGTCCGCTGGATCAAGCAGGATGACAGTGGCTCGCCCCTTTTTACATTATCTTGTCCGCTACAAACCGGGACACAGAGTACAATGTCATGTGACATGTGATTGCAGGGAATCAGAAGGGCAAGTCCCAGTCAGCAACCATGTCCTTCAGGACATCCGTGCAGCTGGAAGCCATCCCAGATGATGAGGCGGGGCTCATCATGGGCATCATGCTCTTGCCAGGGATTCTTGTTTTAGTATTTGTTCTCCTGTTGCTGGTTGTGGATGTCACCTGTTACTATGTCAACAAATTCGGCCTCATCATGTGCATCTGCGGCAAATCTGGCACCAAATGGCACAACTCGGAGGAGGGCAAGGCAGCCTTCATGAAAGATGAGTCCAAAGAGCCAATCCTTGAAGTCAGAACCAAGGACGAGTGCACAGCCAATCATAACGCAGCAGCACCGACAGAACCCAATGAAACCACACCTCTCACAGAGCCAGAGCTGGCGGCTTACACTGCTGCTCTGGCACTGGACACGCTCTCCTCCGTAGCCACCAACTCTGACACAGCCACTGCAACAATTGACCCCGCTCAGGACAGCCCCTCTAGCGAGACCACTACCCTCACTTGTAGCCTGTCTACCCCCGCCAACGTCCACCCCCAGAGCCCTCACCCACTCCCATCCAAGAAAAACAAAACAACAGAAGCTTTACTCACCTTGTATCCACTGCTGTTAACAGACCACCTTGCTCCCTTGTCTCTGGATGCTTCTTTTGGTTTTATTGGGTCAAACTCAGAAAATATCTGTTGTGTACAGTCTGAGTGCTAACCCATTTACATCAGACATTTTGTTGATATGATGTATGCTACTGTGTACTTAGGCTTCAGGGAGAAGCAGCCGTTTGTTAAGCATTCACCTGTTTTCTTTCCATACAAGGTAAAACAAGCGGTCACTCTCTTTTGCCCACAGTCAGTGTGATGAATAAATCTGAGCAGAAGGAGCCAGCGGTGCCACCGAAGGTCGAAGAGGTAAAGAAGGAGCGGAAGGTGGTGAGGAAGCTGTACCCGGACTCATATCTGTTCAAAAAGTGGGGAGACGGGCTGTCAGAGGAGGAGCAGAAGGAGGCTGAATATTTGTTTAACAGATACGGCTACAACGCCTTCCTCAGTGACCGGCTGCCCCTCAACAGAGAGATCCCCGACACCAGGCCCAGCAGGTGATCTGAACTTTATACTCACAATGAACCACAGCTCCTTCTAACACGTCAGGACACACTGAGACCCAGGTCCTGCACAAATTTTAGAACTTTTTAAAGCTTTACTGAAAGGTAGAATCAGTAGGATTTGTCAGTTGCTGTTTGTAAACTTACCAGAAAGATAGTTGATTTTTGAGTCTCATTTCCAGGATGTTAAATACTAACATTTTGGGTTGGTAAAGCATCCCAAGCACAGCAAAATAATGAGAAGATAAGAAGGTAAAAGCGGAGGGCTGGGTCACTGCAGACCCCCCTGTGGTGGGTTGTGGGTGATAATCAAGAAGGATTCTTTTTGTATGAGTCTATGCATTGTTTTGGGGGGGAAATCCTGCATAGTTTGCCTTTAAAAGTGTGAGGAAATCATTCAAAATGTATAATCCCTCCATGGATAATCTGCTTCAGATCTAAATAAAAGTTCTCTGAACAATGTGAATTTTATTTAGAAATATTTGTGACATAATGAATTAACTTACGATTACTTACGCATGTTTTCTAAATCATTCAAGCAGTTTATTCACATTTTTCCCACTCACAGGTGTGCTGAGAAAAAGTACCCGGAGGATCTGCCTAACATCAGTGTTGTGTTAATCTACCTGGATGAAGCTCTTTCTGTCATCAAAAGGGCGATCCGCAGCATCATAGACAAGACACCAGCGCGGCTGCTGAAAGAAATCATCCTGGTGGACGATCACAGCACTAACGGTAGGTCGACAGTTTTGTGTCGTAGCTATTTTCTTTTCTTACTACGCACAAACTTTATCACCACACAAAAGGAAGTGTGCATCTACTCATGGATGAGAGGCTCGTGTTCGTGTAAACACTGTCACTGTCTTAACACCAAAACAGAGCTATACCACTATGGCTAAACTAGTCATGAAATGGAAATCAAAGTGCTATTTGTTGGCGCAATTGATATGTTTCCTGTAAAAACAGGTAGTTAGGTTGATACTTTTTGTAGCAAGTAGCTCTGAGAATTAACACAATGCTGCCACAATCATACAACTACAGACAGCAGCTATAAAGATGCTCAGGAAAGCATCAGGAAACTCGGTAAATGACCCGCTTGGTACTGTCCTCCCTGTCGGTCTCGGAGGTTGTGTTCACTGGGAGGCTGCTGAGCCCGGCTCTGTTGCCTGCTAACAGCAGTTAAGATAGCGGAAACTCTGAATCAGAGTTGAAGCTGCACAGCCGGAGAACATCGGAAGGAAAACCAGGAAGCACTTTGTCTAAATAAGTTTCACCCAGCTAAGTACACAGAATCATCAAGCTCTGTTTTTGTACAGTGAGGTCCAGCCCATCATTTGCTCCGTGTAGCTCACATTAGTTGCTAAAGCAGTCCACTATAAAATGCCTCACTGTCACAAATACCACAAGTGAATAAAATCTAGCCAGCAGGCCTGTAACTGCAGCATTTTGGTGAAACAGAACAAAGCTGGACATGGCAAACATCTTGGAGGATACACTGATGTACCACACTTAGAAGACTTAGAAGGCTAACTAATTAATCTTAGCCTTAGCACTGCTAACAGTTGAAGATCGATTAAAAGGTGGATGTCCTGATATTATAGGCTGAAACTGGTTGGTTCCAGCTTATGTAAGCACACGTTATGTGTTTTACAGTAAGAAACCATGAATGGGTTTTCCATGATTTTGATATGAAATAATGTAAATTCTTGGGCAGTAGGACCAGGGATGTGATCTACATCTAGTCTGACTTAAATAATGAGAGCCTGGTTCAGTTGGTGGTTATTATCAAAGGTATAACTAGACTGAATCTTCAGCTCAGGTTACTGAATTGGTTCATGACATAAAATCTTTCCTCCCTGCAGAGGATTTAATGGGGAAACTGGATGAATACATCGACTCCATCCACGAGGTGCGTCCAGGCCTGGTGAAGAAAGTCCGGCACTCTGAGCAGCTCGGCCTCACGCAGGCCCGACTGTCGGGGTGGAAGGCTGCCGTTGGCGACGTGGTGGCCATTTTTGATGCTCACATAGAAGTCTATGTGCAATGGTTGGTTTGAGCACTGAGCGATCTGTATTTTCTTTCTGTTCAAGTCCTGCATCTTACATTAAACTATCACTTTGTGTCCAGGGCAGAGCCGTTGTTAACTCGCATTAAAGAGGACCGGACCGTGATCGTGACACCGGTGTTCGACAATGTTGGTTATGCTGACTTGATACCAACTCCTTACACAGCTGCAGCACATGCCTTTGACTGGGCTCTGTGGTGCATGTATGGCCATTTCAGACCTGAGTGGTACGCTTTAAATGATGAGTCACAACCTGGCAAGTAAGTTCCAGTTTAAAGATTCACTTCACCCGAATCACAAAAGAAACATACTTTCAAACTTGAAGGAATAGTTCGACATTTGGGGAAATTGAGAATTAAAACCGGTACCACTCATATCTGTTCCTTTGAAGTGGAGATGAAATAAATGCCTTTTTAACCTTTTCAGATTGCTGCTGTAAGTGATTGGAGAAAAAATGTTGATTGAGTCTCATTCTCAGGTTGTCAAATACTGAAGCTTTGGGTTGGTGGCTCCAAAAATGTCTGACGACAACTGACTATCTTTATCCAGAATTGCTTACTGCACCTTCACCATTTACAGTAGCAGCTAAGAGTTAGCTAGCTAGCTAGCTAGCAGCAGCATGGTACTTTGGGTTATGACACACCCACTTTTCAATCAAATTGTTGCTGTATAGCTAGCTGCATAATTAGCTGAGTCAGTCCCAGTGTGACAAACTCTGCAAGCGAACTACCACAGTACTGTATTCCTGGACAAACTGATCAATTCTTAATGTGTCACGTTCTGTCCTCAGGAGCCCCTCCATCATGGGGATTCTTGTAGCTGATCGCAAGTTCTTTGGAGAGATCGGAAGCCTCGATGGCGGAATGAAAATATATGGTGGTGAAAATGTGGAGCTCGGCATCCGGGTAAGATTTTAAGGATGTTTTAAAAGTGACTAGCACACCGTAATTTAAGTCCAAAAAGGTGTCAAGTTTGCAGTAAATGTGGAACGGTTGTTCAGCTATGTGTGTGTGTACCACCATCAAATCTTAATTGGTCCAAAACTTTGTTTTATGCTAAGGCAAGCTTACTGAGTGAGACCTAAATATAGGGGTTACAGTCACACCCATAATACCAGTACTTTATTTTGATGTTTGAAGTTTATGAACAAGTATTTGTAATTTGTAACAAGACACTTTTTGATGTATTTGTGACCCGTAGAGTTGCAGCTGTTTTGGGTTTCTTTCAACAATCTAAATCATACAAGGTAATTGCAGGATAGGAAAAGTGTTACTGTTTCTGTTTACCTTCCCTTCGTCCAATGCACTCCGAGATAAGGAGAAATAATGGAATGTCTGGAAATGTATATACATATGAGAGTGCAGTGAAGCAGGTTGCCTTGGACTTCCACTCTCTCTACAGTATGCTTCCTTGTGCACTTTTTGCTGGTTAATACGCTTAATGCATACAGTATGTCACATGTCCTCTCCTTTTTAAATATTTCACCTTTGCAGGTGTGGTCATGTGGAGGAAGCATAGAAGTTATACCCTGCTCTAAGATTGCCCACATTGAACGGGCCAGAAAGCCTTACCTGCCTGACCTGAGAGAAATGGTGAAACGTAATGCACTGAGGGTGGCGGAGGTGTGGCTGGATGAATATAAATACAACGTCAACATTGCCTGGAACCTTCCCCTGGAGGTAAGGGATGATACCTCACACAACTCCAAATACACAGACTCAAATTAGGCTTCAGAAAATAATGTTCTGTTGTTTCCCACAGAATCACGGGATAGACATTGGCGATGTGTCCGAGAGGAAGAAGCTGAGAGAGAGGCTGAATTGCAAGCCTTTTAAGTGGTATCTGGACAATGTTTACCCCATGCTGGACCCTCTGACCAACCTAGTCGGTTATGGAGCGGTGAGTAGAAACGATCTCATTTGAAGTCTGAGTCTGCAGGTGTCACAGTCAACCTTCAGGGGGCTTGTTTGCTTACGTTTATGGATTCTGACCCCAACTCACCCCAGTCCATGCCAAAAAATCTTTTACCTGTAGTGCTATTTATCTAATGAATATTAGAAGCCTTAAGAGGAAAACCTATCCAAGAATTCACGGAAATTCATTCAAGGAAATAATAGAGGAACATCTGAAAAAATGTATCAAATAGATATTTCTTTCTTCTGTTTTATATTTTCATATTCTGTTGTCTTTGTAACCCCCGTGTTTTTAGTCCCAACCCCCGGGTGGACAACCACTGATATTTGGTAAAAGAAAAAAAGTCATAGATGTTATGATACATGACCTTATAGGTCAATATAAAATGAGTTGTGTTATGATTATTTCTGCTATTTCTAGTCGATTAATTGTAATAGATGCTTTAAAGTTTTTTTTGTATTTCTGCTTGTGTTGGTAGCTGATAAATGACCTGAAACCAGACCTCTGTCTTGATCAAGGCCCAATACCCGGGAACACACCCATTATGTATGACTGCCACTTCTCCTCATCTCAGGTGTGTATAGATAATCACTGCATACACAGACTGTGTGGTAGAGTTTTTCCTTGTGGATAATTATTGATTTTTGATGCAGCACTGTTATTATCGCACCAACGGAGAAATCTACGTTGGCGGAATCAAATCTCAGAAGTACAAGAGCAACCGCTGCCTGGTGGACCCCGGCACTGGAGTCTACCCGGGACTGTATGAGTGCAAAACTGCCAAAGAGAAGAAGCTCCACATGCTGTTTGATTTTAAACAGGTAAATAGTACAATTATGTTTTGTTGTTGTTTCATTCTGTAGCTTCCAAGCAGTGCTCCTTATGTAGTCAAGACTGGACATTCAAATTTTGTTTG
Organism: Lutjanus campechanus; assembly: GCA_027495735.1. Taxonomy (NCBI): domain Eukaryota; kingdom Metazoa; phylum Chordata; class Actinopteri; order Lutjaniformes; family Lutjanidae; genus Lutjanus; species Lutjanus campechanus. The sequence goes on along the minus strand of JAJHUR010130323.1, from coordinate 4,090 downwards.
ATGTGCATATGTTTTTGCATCAAAATGCTATTTTCTCACGCCCTGCATGATGATGCTGCCATCTGTTAACCCCTGAGGTTAAAGGGATAGTTTGGATAACTTGAAGTGGGGCTGTAGAAGGTACTTATTGATAGTCATTGTATTAGCTACAGTAGATGTCGGTCAGCACACCTACATTTTGGAGGAGCAGCATGGAAGCTAAGCGATGAACTGCTGTGGACAAGGTCAGCAAAAAAAAAGATGTTGTAGCCACTTAAACTGATAATGTTTTTTTTAAGTGTATGCTGTATTCCGAATATTTTCACTGCTTTACCTTGCTGTCAGACAGCACTACAAGCCAAATATTACTCTCTCCCAACCAACCAAACTCCACAGGCAAAATGAGTAATTTTACCTCGCAGAACATGGACGTTGTTAGTCTACTACTGCTTTGTTTATTGTGCGACTGTTTTTTTAAAAGGACAGTTTGGATTTACCAAAGTCATACAGTAACACAAACAAACTGACAGATTGATGCAGCGTTACACCAACAACTCCTGCGTTCTGTGAGGTAAAATTTATGATTTGGCCTATGGAGTTTGGTTGGTCGGAAGAGAGCGATATTTGGCATGTATAACTGTTTTCTATCAGAAAAGGCTGTCAGCAAAACAGTGAAAATGTTGTAAATCTAGTGTACAATTAAACTGATGCTGATTTTTGTTAGGTGAACCTTTTTTTAAGTGGCTAAAACACCTCTTGTTGTGGACCCTGTCCACAGCAGCTCATTCTGGGCTGGTGCCTTTCTCTACTTATGCCTCAAACAGCCCCACTTCAATTAATCTAAACTGTCACTTCAATGGAGGGGAGAAAGGGGCGTCAGCACTGTAACCGATGTCACTGCTTCTTTGCTAATGGCTGAGTGGAGGTTTACATTTGGAAAAACAGGCAGAGGGAGTCACCCTTTAAAATATAAACCCACAGAGGTCGTTTTGATGAGAGAAAAATGTGTTTTATTGTTGCGTTGTATTTTATTCCCAGGGTGGACCTATCCAGAACAGAGAAACAAAGAGATGTCTAGAAATCGTGATGGGTCGAGACGACGATTACAAACTTGTCGTTCAGCAGTGCAGTGGTCAAAACTGGAAGATACAAAATCTCATCGACGACCGCAAAGACTGGTGAGTGAGGCCCAGAGGAAAAGATAAAGACGTCAGAGATGACCGCTTTACATTCTGCACTACAGCTCTTGGATGCACAAGAGTCAGACTGTACATGAGCACACTGAGAAGAGGTGATCATTTTTATTTAAGTCTTGCTTTTGCTTTTTTAATTTGACTTTGTGACTTACTTTTGTGGCACAAAGCCTGTGGCTGTGGACAACAAGGACACCGAATGACCTGTGAAACACCTTTTCTACATCAGCAGGCTGGTTTATTGTAAAGTTCCTTTTGATGTTTGTCCAGGAAAAGAAAATGTACATCAGAAACTCCTGAGAGTTACCTGCAGCTTCCTGTGTCAGAGCGAAACACCCACCCAAAAGATCTAATTAATAAATTAATTAAGGGAGATGTTTTGCTTTAGTTTAGCAATATTATGTACAGACATATTCATCATCATTAAGGTTCTGCTGTCACGAATGATCCGAGATGAAGGCGTCCCATTTGTTTTTCCACATGGCGTAACCCCTGTCCTTCATGTGAGCTGGCAGGGAGCTGTACCTGCAGGCAGAAAAAAACTTTTGATCTCTTATTTCAAACATAACCTGCTCCCCAACACGTCAGGCATTCAGCATAAGTTACCATGGTAAGAAGTGAACTGCTGTCGTAGGACTGAAAACCCAGGGTTAATCCTGAAGTTACCTCGCTAACCTTAAATCCTGCTTCGAAGTACAGTCCCTAGATGTCGTTGAGCCAGAGAGAATGTCCAATTATGAGGGGCCGTACAAGACTTAATTCATTCTGGTCCTCTCACATACATATATTTTCTCTCATACTCACATACATTCTCCTTTCACACACAAACATTCTCCTTTCACGTACATATATTGTCACTCTTGCACGTACATACATTCTCCTTTCACATGCATACATTCTCCTAAATAAATATATGTATATGTACAAAGAAAATATATGCTTGTAAGAGAAGAATGTATGCATGTGTGAGAGAGTATAGTGGAAAAGGAAGTCCATCATTTATTGCGCTGTGATTGACTGAGAAGCTCAAGCGGGCGGGTCACATTCAGGTCACAGTCAGCATGGAAGGTGGAGAGGAGTCTCCAGCACTGCAGCAAGCCATTGGGGTATTATGAAATATTTTATCATCCCCAGAAATGCTGTATCGAGTAGGGGTGTCAACGTCTACACGTGTAAACGGGTACACGGATAACAAATCATAACCGTTTAGAAAAATCAATAACCGTGCACACGTATTTTTTTCCTCCTCCTCCTCCTCGTTCATTTCTCACCAATATAGCCTGTAGTATAAATGTTCCCACTAATGCAGTTATCCGCATACATAATAGATGCATGGGGCGCAATGTTACGTTGATATAAAAAAAAAAGCAAAAACCGCAGTAACAGCCAGTGTCGCGTCACTTCAAGTTGACTCGGGGACGAGATGAGAAGAGCGCGGCGCTCATCATCTTCTCCATGCGCAAATGTCGTGCAGCTGAAAACAAAAACTGTTAATGGCTTGTTATTTTAGCCTATATTGTTGCGTGCTGTTGTACCTTCTGTCGGCTTTTCACGACCTGATCACATATCCTCGCGTCTAAAGAGGAGGAAGAAAACATATTTTTTCCCCAATTTCAGTGAATAATTGTGAGAGTCCCCCTCTACTTTTTTAACTTTGTGGATATAAAGGTGAAGTGTTTTCCTCTCACTTCAGCTTACTTTGGCTTCTTTTTGAGTTATTTTCTCTCGCCAATTCCAGATTACTTTTACTATGAGACGTATATTAGACGTCTTTTAGACCGAAAAATGCTCGGTGGGAATATACGTCTCATAGTAAAAGTAATCTGGAATTGGCGACAAAAAGTTAAAAAAAAAATAAGTAGAGGGGGACTCTCACAATTATTCACTAAAATTGGGGAAAAAATATGTTTTCTTCCTCCTCTTTAGACGCGAGGATATGTGATCAGGTCGTGAAAAGCCGACAGAAGACCAATATAATGCACAACAACACGCAACAATATAGGCTAAAATAACAAGCCATTAACAGTTTTTGTTTTCAGCTGCACGACATTTGCGCATGGAGAAGATGATGAGCACCGCGCTCTTCTCATCGCGTCCCCGAGTCAACTTGAAGTGACGCGACACTGGCTGTGGCTGCGGTTTTTTTGTTTTTTTTTTATATCAACGTAACATTGCGCCCCATGCATCTATTATGTATGCGGATAACTGCATTAGTGGGAACATTTATACTACAGGCTATATTGGTGAGAAATGAACGAGGAGGAAGAGGAGGAAAAAAATACGTGTGCACGGTTATTGATTTTTCTAAACGGTTATGATTTGTTATCCGTGTACCCGTTTACACGTGTAGACGTTGACACCCCTACTCGATACAGCATTTCTGGGGATGATAAAATATTTCATAATACCCCAATGGCTTGCTGCAGTGCTGGAGACTCCTCTCCACCTTCC
>JAJHUR010130322.1:6558-29075 GCA_027495735.1 Lutjanus campechanus | reverse complement strand
AAATGTTGCAATGCCATCATTTTATCCATGTCTTATTAAGTTTATTATTTATTATGTTTATTATTATTTAAAATTCAGATGATTTACAGTAAATGTAGCTCTGTTTCACTAGATGTCTGTCTGATGTCCTACTAGAATGACATGCTCTCTAAAGCCCTATTCGCACGGGATTAGTATTACCTAATTTGTAAATTACCCCCCCACCTCTGTGTTTCTTGTGGCGCATTCGCACAGGATAAGCGAAGTCTGCATATTACTCGAATTTACTGACATTAAGGCCCGGATACAGGAAAAAGATAGAAAACGGCGCGCAATAAAAAGAACAAACACCGCCCAATCACTTAGATGCAGATTCGCACGGGACTAGTATTATCACAGGACGTCTGTGTTTGGCGAAATATGGTAGGTAATTTTGCGGTGGAATTTTTACTTTACAAATTACAGACATGGCGCATTCGCACAGGATTAAGATCACAGGCATCCTCCGCTATTATTACAAATTACCAGAGGTTCCCAGGTAATACTAATCCCGTGCGAATAGGGCTTAATATTACAATAATTGCTTATATCTATTTAATACATTAATTTACAGTTTAATACAATCTATTAAATATGTGATTTAGAACAGGGGTTGCCAAACTTTTCAATGCCAAGGCCCCTAAATAGCATTAGCTTTTATCTGGGGCTCCCCTTTTGCAAGATAAAGAAGATAAAAATCCAAAGTCGACTGTTTTTCTCGGCCTCTGTAGGATGTTTTTGTTCCAAATAGCAATGAAGTTTATATGGTTTTAAGCACTAAAGAAGGTCTCTAGGCAGAGAATTCGTTTGGGGCACTGGTAGCTGTTCTTATGTGCATCAGTAAATTCAGATTTTATGCATCCTGCAACGTACTTGTGAGTTTTCCTTGGCCGGGAGTCCTTTTAGATGTTTTGCAGCTGAGTTTTTGTCAGCTGGGCAGTTGGTCTTTTCTTTTTCAAAAATGTGTCCACACTCAATGTCAGGAGCAGAGCAGCTGCGTGGCAGGCGCAGAGCGGTCCAGGTCAGCTAATGATGAGGTGAATGATGTTCTCACTGGAAGGCAATTAGAAAGATGGGCACAGCAAATAAGATCTCAGTATGTTACGTAATAATTCACATAATGATAATTCACTTTTATTTTTTCATTATTTGTTTTTAGCATTTTGCTAGAGACAGCAAGTTTCCCCTGACATCCTGTACTTTGAAAATCACTGATTTAGATGGACCTCTACCACATTGAAGTGTAAGACTTTAATTAGAGTCAAAAACTGACTGTGTTCCAGTACAACAAGTCGGAAAAAACAAGATAGAGGCCTCCAGTAAAACATTTGTGGTGCTTGCTCTTTCCCTCTAATTCTGCATTTTGCGCATATAAACACTGTAGCAACATTTCCACTGAGTGCGCTGAGTGTGCAATGTATTTAATGAGACACGAAAGACATAAAAGAGTATATGACTACAGCTTTCATGTACTGCTAATGCGTGGAGCAGATTTTGAACTCGGGATGGGTGAGGTTCTTTCGACTTTCCAAATTGGAAATCCGATTCAGGCAGCAGTCCAGTCTCTTGTATAAATTTGATTGTGCATGATGGTGGTAATATTTGACAAAAATAACTTAAAAGCTTTTAATCTTTTAAAATCAACAATCAATAACCAAACTGTGACTGTTTTACAATGTAAACCATTTGTGTGGTGTGAGATTAGTTATGTCATGTGACTTACATGATGTAGGTGAGGTCTAGTAAACCAGTAAAGTTAAAGGATCTTGGCCTGACCATAACACTGTGTGACTGGATCCTGGACTTTCTGACAGAACACCCCCAGGTGGTGAGAATGGACAGTCGCACCTCATCTGCACTGACCTTCAAAACAGGGGCCCCACAGGGCTCTGTTCTCAGCACCCTCCTGTACTCCCTCTACACTCAAGACTGTGTGGCAACAAAGGCTTCAAACACCGTCGTGAAGTTCATGGACGACACAGCAGTTGTGGGGTCGATCTCCCACGGGGGCGAGACGGCCTACAGGGAGGAGATGACCACCCTGGAGCAGTGGTGTCAGAACAATCACCATCACCTTTAAATTCCTGGGTGTCAACATCCATAAGGACCTGACCTGGGCTACCCACACCGCCGCTGTAGTCAGGAAGGCCCAACAGAGACTGTGCGGACTGAGGCGCCTCAGGACCTTTGGGCTGAGGCCACACATCCTCAGGCACCTCTAACGTAGCACCATAGAGAGCCTTCTGACAGGCTGCTTCACCACTTGCTACGGCAACTGCACCAGAATGTACCATAAGACGCTTAAGGAGGGTAGTTCGCACAGCGCAGCATATCACCGGATGCGAGCTGCCCAGCCCGCAGGAGCTGTACACCCAGCGGTGCCTCAGGAAGTCCCAGAGGGTCATAAAGGACACTACACACCCCCACATCAACCAGTTCTCCCTCCTGCCCTCTGGTAGGAGACACAGGACTCCCAGAACACAGCTTCTTCCTCCAGGCCAGACTGAAATAAATAATCAACAACTCGCACCCAACAATGCAATCCAACCCCTGTGCAATATTTGAACAATAACTATAGGCAATGCACAGACACAAACACACAGCTACAGACCTCACTCACACACTCAGACCCACGCACAAGTGTAACATAAACACTGTGCAATACTTAAACTATGCAACCTTGACTGCTTTGTATACATATTTATCTGCTATGTATTACTGTACATGAATATTGTATATTTTATTTTAAAAAATGCACATCTTATCTTATAGCTTATTATCTTTATCTCTTATTATTATTCTGTGTTTTATTACTTACTTGTTGTTCTGTTACTTACTGTTATTTTAGTTTTTCACTCAATTGTACTTGTATAACTGGTGTGACAATAAACATCTTGAATTTTGAATCTATTTTTGTTTTGTAGGTGTGAGGTTGTGTTCATTTATCTCCATCACGTTTGGATTTACCCACTTCCTCTTTTACTTTGGTGGAACAACAAACTGAATTTCTGCACCAAGGTATCAGTTAATCAGAATGTATATTTTTCAAATCCAGTTTATAGGTGTAGGGAAAAATAAATGGGTAAACTTAGTTTTAGCTAAGGCTAGCCACGTTCATCTTACAGCTAGCTTACACTTGATCAAGCCTTCTTGCTTTAGTTGTCTCTGTAACTGTCTATTTCTATCGAATTGTCAATTTTTTTGTAGAGAAGCATATGATATTTCACATGTCTTTAAAAAGTTGTTCCAACAATAGTAGGCTATTGCACAGCCAGCAGCAGAGATATTAAACTGTATTTTCTCAATGTCAGCCTCTAGGCTGTAACACTATACTTATGTTCAGTTCTGATTCACTAATATCGCTGCTTTTTCTGACCCTCACATGAACTTCACCAACATGTCTTGACCACTGAACTGATGAAGTGCTGCATAGTCATGCCGATCAAACGCCGCATCCCTATTAAGAGCAAAAAGGAGAAGGAAAGGGCCTGGGAGGTTACAGAGGGAGGTTAGGGAGGCATAAAGACAGAGATAAAATGTGAACAAATTAGACTGTCTGGAAAACATTAGCCATTATACACCTCCAAGCGGCCTTCGACAAACTAATTCACTGCAGGCAGATACTGGAATTAGAGGAGGGAGATTGTAAAGATGGAATACAGAGAGGAAATATCACTAAAGTTCGGGAAAGAGCTTTTAGAGTTGAAAATGTACAAGAGCGGACTAAGTGGAGAGCTGAGAAATAAAAAGTCTTTCAGATTGCTGTATATAAGAAAGTAAATGTGCGTCAAGTGTTTTTTCAAAAGAGACTAATAAATCATATTAAAGGGGTAGTTTGGATTGTTTGATCTGGGGTTGTATGAGGTACTTTTTGATAGTGTATTAGCCACAGTAGGTGGCAGTCAGCATGCCTCAGGAGAAGCAGAGAGGAGTACCGGCATGGAAGCTAAGCAATGTACTGCAGGGCAGGGTCAGCAACAAAAGGTATTTTAGCTACTTAAAAATGTCCATCTAAAAAAAAAAACTATCCTTGGAATATTTTCACCACTTTACTGTGCTGTCAGACAGGCTTTTTCTGACAAAAGCTGCTTTTGCAACCAAACTCCATTGATGAAATCAGTCATTTTACCTCACAGAACATGGAAGTTGCTGGTCTACTGATGCCTTAATTGGTTAGTTTATTTGTGTGTGTTTGTGCAACTTCAGTGAATCCAAACTATCCTTTTAACACAATAACCCAAGCAAACTAACGGATTGAAGCTGCAGTGTATTCGCAACTCCTGTGTTCTGCGAGGTAAAATAGCTGATTTCATCAATGGAGTTTGGTTGGCTTGGAGAAAAACAATATTTGGCTTATATAACAGAGATTTCCCGTCACAAAAGGCTGTCTGACGGCAAAGTGGTGAAAATATTCCAAGTATAGCATACACTTCAAATAATCCCAACTATCTGCATGTTTTGCTGTCATACTGCCTTTTCTGATGGAAAACCACCGTTAAATAAGCCAAATATCTCTCTCTCTCTCCAAACCAACCAAAACCCATTGATGAAATCAATAATTTTACCTCACAGAACAAAAGAGTTACTTGTCTTCCATTGCCTGTATCTGTTAGTTTATGTTATTTTGTGACTGAGGTTTTAGAGGGATAGTTTGGATTTATGGACATCAGACAACAAGCAAACAAACAAGCAAACAAACAGATTGAGGCAGCAGTGGACCAGCAACTTCTGTGTTATGGGAGGTAAAATGACTGATTTCACTAATGGAGTTTGGTTGGTTTGGAGAGAGTGATATTTGGCCTATTTAATGGCAGTTTTCTGTCAAAAAAGGCTGTCTGATGGTGAAGTTAACTGGTGAAAATATCAAAATATAGCATAAACTTAAACTGATAGTGATTTTTTCTCAGGTGGACCTTTTTTAAGTGGCTAAAATACATTTTGTTGACCCTGTCCACGGCAGTTCATTGCTCAGCTTTCTCGCTGGTACTCCTGCAGCTTCACCAAACTGGGGGCATCTATACTGTGGGTAATTCACTGACCACCAAAAGGAACATCCTAAAACCTCACATCAAATTACCCAAACTGTCCCTTTAAATCACATGTCAAGTTAGATGAGGATGTTAGACGTGGGGATTCTGTACCGACAGATTTCACTGTAGCCTTTCTGGGTCAGTGGCGTCCTCTCGTCTACTCTCTGCTACACTCTCCTGGGTTGTGCTCTTTCCAGTTTGCAAAATTTTAATATTTTTATCACATTTGTGGCTGGTGTTGTCACTCTGACAGCCTTGTAGGAATAGGACAATGATAAATTAGCTTTATCTGTATTTGATAAGTGGCTGTGTCCTGTGTTTTCTCTTACAGGCACTTATAAACAGATTGGGGAAGGTAGGTGAAAATAGCCAGTGATGTTTACTGGTGCGTCTTGGGGGAGTATGGCGGTGGTGGTGAAGAAAGCTATTCTCTCCTGCACAGACAGCCCCTGGGTGTTAATTTAGGTGTTAATACGGGACTAAAGGAGCCTTGTAGACTGTTTAATTTCATCATGCAGGGATGCGGTTTCCCTTGCTTGAATGAGCGATGATGAAGTATTTTTGTTTAATGTTGTTGACTTGCATTTGCTCCCATGCTTTTATTATTTATATTATATTTTTTTCTGATGATGTGTGCTGTAAAAAAAAAAAAAAAAACCTGTCTGCAAACTAGATTTCTTTTGCAGGCAATTAACTTTGAGGTGAATTGAAATAGAAGACTTGTTTCATATCTTCAGTCGTGTCATATGTTGATGAAATTCTCTTGTACGGGCCATGACAGAACATGTCAAATCAGAAAAAGTATGAATTGGTTGTTTATTTCCATGAATGGTAAGGAAGAGCAGAGACCTCTTAGGGGGAAATATAAATAGTGCATGGAGCTGAGAGCCTCTCAATGATCACACATGGCCTTTTCTGCAGATGTTGATACACTGATATTCGGATAAGCGATTGCTGGAGAGAGCCGACGGCGGCGTTTATCCAAATTTGCCAGGAAGGAAGGATCATGAGGACATTAATTGGTATGATTCACTCCGGCGCCGAGCACAATAAGCAGCTGTGTTTTCACATCTCGAGCGAGGCTGCGATCCTCCACCGCTGCCACTGTGCACAGCTGTTTTTCTTTACCTGTGCGATTTTGAAGGTTGAAGCCGGGGCTATGAAGATGTTCCCGTTGTTCCGTCACATGGCCCTGCCAAGCTGGGGCCTTTGTTCCTTGGCAGCGTGCCACCACCACAAACCACTGCCAGAGGAACTGTGTCATGCTCCCGCTCAGTTTGGTTTGTAGACGGGGAATGCGGGGAATAATCCATTCCATTTGATAGCTCTCTGGCATGAATTTGAGTGGCTGTCACGGCAACTTAAGAACAGATTTGCTGTCAAAACTGAAATATTATGTATATCACTACCCATCTATTAAGGCACATGCTCAGCCCCAGGCCTTGCTGCTCGCTGTAAGCTGAGAATAGCTATTTATCCACGATCTCCTCGCCTCGCCTCGGTATATGTAGCTTCAGCAAGAAAGTTTGAAAAACAAGAATTCAAAGAGGAACTTGCAAGAATCCAATACATCACTCTCCTGTACTGAGGAGCAGCAGGCAGCCTTCTAACATAGTGGCAATTAAATTATCTTGTTCCTAATCAGTCACTGAAAAAAAATTCTAATTAGAAGTACAATTTGGGTGTCCAACTGTAGAAAGAGAGAATTAGAGAAACTGATCAGGCAGTCATTACCCCGACTCTCAAACGTTTTCTTGTAGCTGACTGATCTAGGCTAAAGTCTGCCAAGACAATATTGCACAGCTGGACACAAAGGAACGATCTAACTAATTATTCCTTCTGACACTGACTTTTCATTGATGGAGAAATGTAGAAATCTGGATTGAATGTTGGCAGACAGAGGGTGGGTGTCAGGGTCACCAATCGGGGTTAACTAGTGAACAGCAGGGGCGAAATGTAACCAAAGAGATTTACTCAAGTACTGTACAAATCTGAGGTACTTGTACTTTACTTGGGTCATTTCTTTTCATGCCACTTTTTACTTTACTCCACTGCATCTCAGAGGGAAATATTGTAGGGGAGGCTGGGAGGATTGTAACACCAGGTTAGTTGTAACACTGTCAGTCTGACCAATCAGGAAGGAGCTGTGGTGATGTCATCAGTATTGTACAATTCCATTTCCTTTTTGAGCTTGCAGGAGAAGCAGCATGTACGTTTTTAAGTCAAGTTCATTTCTTGTCTGGCCTTCATTGCATTGTAGATACAGAGGTTTGACTTACATAACCTAAAGTAGCCGTTTCTCTAAGTTAATTTGATACTTTGCATTCATGCTGCCTTCAAAGTTGTGTCCAAACCATGATGGCCCCCCTTTCTCCCTTCAAACAAGTGTTGTGTGTTGCAGTACTCAATAAATGTCTGTGCAGGAAACCTGAGAGAAAAAAAGTTCAGGAGTGTGGTCAGCTCTTAGTATTTTTGTAGCTTCTAACTGAATCTCTGTGGTTTGAAGTTTAGTTTCTCTCCTGCGTCGCTGTTTGTACTTTCAGATATCTGCTTTATTTTACTGTTTCATGTTCACTTTCAGCTGATAGGAGTCGTGTTAAGTTACTGCAGATGAAAACCCAACATTCCATAACTGATTTTGCTGCGTCATATTTAAAGCTTTTAAGTAATAAAATATTGACTTTTATCGTGAAGAATTTATCCAGTGTTTTACAGCCCTTTGATTCAAGCTAAGCTTGTCTTCAGTTAAAAGACGCACGCTCAAGCAAGTAGCCCAGTTGTAATGGAAATGCAAATCTCTACCATGCCAGGCTGATGTGCCAAGTCAAACTGAGTGAAACCATGCCACCACTTCATCACTTTAAATTTTTCACTTTATTCAAATTTCCTGCTCTTTATTCATGACTTCACTTCTAATTTTCACCAGTATTTAAAAAAATAATACAAGTGTAAAAATGCAAACAAACAAACAAAAAAACCCAAAAACCCAACATGAATTAGGAAAAAGGTTCAAATGTACATCATAAGCTGCCTAAAACTAAACAAAATAAATAAAAACAATCTGCATTTATTTTCTATTAAAAAAATCAGACAGCATATATGCCAATACTGATCTACACCAATATAGCTGTGCTAGGCCACTATCAAGCTGATACTGGCCGACCATATATCTCTCTGCCTACATTTTCAATACAGAGACTCTAACTTGAAGCAGAGTAATTCTACAGTGTGGTATTAGTACTTTTACTTAAGCAAAGGATCTCAGTACTTCCCCCGCCATTTATGAGCAGTAGCAATCGTAGAACACCTCAGAGGTAAATTGTCACATTACTTTCCCGCCTGCCCCTCCACCCTGGGCCTCTCTCAGCCCCTTACAGTGGTGCAGGTAATAACAATCACAACAACATTAATCTCAATAACAGTGGGCTAATGGAACGTGCTGGAAACAGCACATTTGTCAGTTAAGAAACCACATGGAACCAATGAGAACCAAAGGCAGAGCTCAGCCTAAATGCTTTTGGGTTCAGCAGTAATTACTGAAATAAGAGTGTTCAATTATATAATTCATCAAATGATAATGATCAAGTGTTTGACAGAGGACGGTCTAACAGTGCTCAAAGACCAACAAAGCAGACGAAAATCTAGTTCTAATGCCCAAATATCGCTCACACATACATACACAGTATACTCTACCAAAACAGTACAATTAGCTGTTGTGTGCAGGCCTCTCTAACTCTGTGGTTGAGTGAGCACCTGTCTTCCATGACTTCTCACTCAGAGGCCTTTGGAGGTCCACTGGTATTAATTAAAACCAGAACGAGCTTCTCAGCACAGCTCTGGCACAACCTCAGAGCTCCTCAATTAGCTGCCAAACAACTTGTCTTGTTGTTGGTTTCCGAGGTTACACAATTTCAGAAAAATAAAGTGACTCGGGAGGCCTCCAAAGGAACCGCTTCGATGTCAAAATGCTCTCATTGTTCACTTTTCTCATAAGGCAGCATGCTGTTTACTCCTATGTCCTTGTTCTTGCTGCCTCTCCTTGTGCCAGTATACTTTTTCCTATTCACTGATAAAGGAGCACTAAAGATGACTGGAACATTGTCAGTTAAAATAAACAGAGACTTAGATTAATGACAGCAGCTGTGCTGTGAGATAGCCTATTGACATTTAAAATGGGTGATGACAAGGTTAGAAGCAACAAAAGGTTGTTATTTTCAAGTGCAGCCGCAGAGCATCTGTTAAGATATAAATGACTTGCAAATATGTATTTATGGATTTAAAACAGAGGTTTCAAACATAAGGCCTGTGGGCCAAAACCGGCCCGCCAAGGGATCCAATCTGGCCCAACCTGGATAATTTTACAGAGTGTAAAAGTTGCAAGTCATTGTTTCCAATATTCCAGTTTTTCGGGGTGCTCCCTGGGCTCAAAATGCGTTTGAGATGCTCTTTGGATAGGGACACGTGTACTCAAAAATCACTAAAAACTCCAAGGTTCTTTCCTTTAAAACAATTAAAATGCCTTCATTGTCGCAGCATAGTCATATTAGAGTAGAAAGATTAAACGAGAAAGAGAGCGCCTTGGAATTTTTGTGATTTTTTAAGCAAAAGGTGCTGCTATTTTCATTTAAATTGTTGAAATTGCACTTTGATTTCTTAGAACATCTCAGGCTGTTCATTATCAGTTTCGTAAGCCCTCATTCTGTGAATGTTTTGAGATTGTTTTAGTAATTTATACTAAAAAGGGGGAAAACTTGGAGGCATTGTTCATCATCATTTTTATTATTGTCATTATTATTATGCATTAGTTTTACTGCTCTCTCGCCCACTTGAGATCAATTGGGCTTTATATGGCCCATGAACTAAAAATAATTTGACATCCCTGCTGTAAAACATGAAAAATATTGTAAAAACAAACTACAGACCTACTGTAAATGTGGCTGTTGCAGAACAGGCGCTCCACTTCTGAAATGTTTCCAGTGGACATCTCTGACTTTTCATTTCAGAGTTTTGGAAATTCAGACTTCTAATTTCTCTTCCGTTATTGACAGCAGCACATTATTGATGGCAGCAGTAGCCTTTGGTCATTGGCTGTACTCTTAAAAGACATCAGCCCATGGTGGGTTTAGAGTTCAGAACATTTGAACTTTTGGCACAACAAACTGTGCGCTGCCTGACACAAAAATATACACAGAAAAAAGAAAGAAAGAGAGATCTAGCTCCAGTAACATGCAAAAAAAAGTGTAGAATAAATCTGTGAGTGTGAGCAGCACGAGTGTGATTACTGTACTGACAGATTACTGTATGTGCCTGTGTCTGTTAAAATAACTTAGTGCTCATGATAGCACATAATCACACAAAGGTGAGAAATTGTAGCACTGTTGGTTATTGCACCTGGTGGAATTTTTCAGTGCCACTGTTTTGTTTTGTTTTTGTTTTTTACTTGTTATTAGTGCAGTATTCATGCATGGCATCTAAAGGAAAATCAAACAACTTGGTTCAGTTAAGGTAAAGATTGTGGTTTTGTAGAGTGCACTCAGTGGAGTGCAGATTTCCACCAAGCAAACCTAAAAAGAATGTCTGGAAGTAAACCCTTTATAATCACCATCACCACCATATAATCACCATTTATAATCTTCTTAGTCAGCCGCTAGGTGCCTCAAGTGATTAACTGCTTCAGTTTGAAATCTGGTTTCAGTTTGGGACAACATATGTGGGGGTCATGTCAATGTTGGCAGAACTTTGGAAATCTCAGCTGTTTGCATCTGGCAGATGTGGTGGTATTGCAGTAGGTGCTTCACCATCTGTTGCCTGGCAGGGATCTGCACTCTGCTGAATGACTTTGTCTAGCCAGTGTGTGAATTCTTGAGTCACGGCCAAAAACGTGTTTTGTTAAGTCGCAGACCTCTGACCACCAAATCTGATCAGTTCATCCGTGAGTTCAAGCGGATGTTTGTTCCAAATCTGAGGACACTACCTCCAAGCATTCCTGATATATTGACATGACAATGGGATGGATGTGAGGTCATACTGACCTTTGACATTTAACGACCAAAATCGCATCAGCTCAAACTTGAATCCAAGTGATTGTTTGTGCCAAAGTTGAAGAAATTCTCTCAAGGCACTCCAGAGATGTTGTGAGACAAACATAAAGCCTCTGGCTGTCACCGGTGTGGAGCCATAAAAACAGGTTTTTCAAGGTTTCTCTAAAATTGTGATGGTCCGACGGCATACAGTCATGAATTGGCACTCAACTGTGCACCTGATCTTCTGCAAGGCATTTAATTTATCCAGTCACTGTGTAGTCATCACAGCGGTACTGCAACACTTCACAGCACAAACTAACACAATATTTTTTTTATACAAAGAAAGGGATAACTTCCTGTGTGAGATTTTATGAATTTACAAGAAGGGGACAAATAATCAAGAATTTGTCATAGACAGCTATTTGCGAAGTTTATAAAGTTTCCTCTGACTCAACTGTTTTAAAAGGATTCTGATTTACTGCCACGTCAAATTACTCACACACAGGTTTTGCTCTGGAAGACATCAGATCAGATCTCAACAAAGATAACAAACACACATGAAAAATAACAGATGTGAACACAATAGATTGGATCGTTTATTATCCAGATAATGTGTCTAGATGCAGATCCCATCTAAAAACCATGTGTAAATGTGGTGTAAATGTCATTGTTCCGCCTGGAGGCCCTAGCCACTGAAGAATTTGGAGCAATTCGGAGGGTTCGACAAGTCAAAGATGATTTTGCCCCATGGCCACAGAAGTTTGTAGATGACCAGCCTTATAATTTTCGGCTGACAGATTTATGGCCAGCCCGGTGGCTGAGCTGAACCAGACTTGAATGGATAGGGGTAAGGACAGATATATCAGGAACTGGACCATAGTCTGTACGGGCTGTACTTCTGCATGAGCTCCATGTTTGTCTCCATTTAAAGCACGATTACTAACTCACGACAGGCCCGGTTACATAGTAAAATCACTGAGGGGGCCTGTGAAATATGGGGGTGTACTATCAGAAGTTACAGTGCAGACTGCATGGCCAGGCAACAGCAATCTAAAATAGCATCTTGCTGATACAGTGTGAAGTCTGCTGTGTCTTACAAAATGACTTAAGAAAACAGACATAGGTGGCAACACTGCACTTAAACTTACACAACCTGTTTCTCCACTAATAACTAAATGAGGGCAAACATTTAGTTTTTGACACAATTCACTTAATATCATCTTAATACCTTTTCCACAGAACAGTAATTTTAAAAAAAAAGCCACCAACACATGCATAAGACATGAAATTAGCAACTGTCACATCGAGAGTCAGGTCGTGGGCCAGTTGGGCGGAGACCAGTCAAGCTACTTGAACCAGCAGTGTTGCTTCGGCACTTAGAGTAAATTATCATAATTATCCGACATTATCAAGGACACGGTGACGTCTGTTACATTTTTTGGGGGCTTTTTGTGCCAAAGGCTACAAGAATAATAACAAACAGTTTGGGTTGGGAAATGCACATCTGGGTAATTCCCCAACCTTTAATAAAGCTTTTCTATGGAACCATCCTAAGATACTGGGAAGCAACAATAAATGTGAGTTCTAAGCTTGTCACAGCACAGCAACATGTTATTAAGCACCCAACCAAATTTGAATGATTAAAAATCTCTTAGTATAAAAATGAGCGGTTGTCTCTCCTCTGAAATGCTAGGGGCGTGTCTGCTCCGGTGTCTCAGTATCAAACACCACTACAACCTGAAAACGCCCTCAAACATAGACACTCCATCTAGCAGCTTTATTGTTAATGTTCAGGCATGTTTGAGCCACAAGAGCCAGAGGACGGTGACAGGATGGTATTTTTTTTCTTCTGTGTAAGGTTGTTGGAACTGAAGTGAGCTGAAGTGAACTGCTGGGATGATTTAGACTGAGAGAGTCGATGAAGGTACTTTTGTAACTGACAATTCAGGGAGGGGGAGGTGGTATCATCTGTGTGTCAGTTTGTGGGGCTTATATTGTGTTGACGGACCATGGCTCAGGCACGTCACCGTGCCATGTTTCAGGCCAGCCCAAAAAATCCAAACTACAGACAGTAACTATGTTCTTTAACTTTTAACTAATGATTATGTCAGTTTGCAGACTTATAGGAATAGTTTGGAACATTTTAAGTGGGGTTCTATGAGGTTCTTATAGTTAGTCAGTGTATAACCTTCAGTAGATGGCAGTTGACATGCCCCCAGTTTGGAGAAGCAGCAGGAGAACTGATGTAGGAAGCTATGCAATTTACTGCAGTGAGCAGGGTCAGCAGCAAATCATTTTCAAGCCACTTTTAAAAATATTATAATATTATCAGTTTAAAGTGTATGCAATATTTAGAATATTTTTACTGCTTTACTTTGCCATCAGATTTTGTGATGGGAAACTGTAGTTATACAAGCCTAATATGACTCTTCAGATAATCTGAACTATCCCTTTAAGCCCCATTTCTACTGAATGGGAGAATGAAATATTCACTGTGCGCCTCTGTATTTTAACCATTAGGAAATTACAGGATATGTCTGTAGTATGAGTAAAATGATATATTTCTTTGATTGTTGACTGCTACAACCGCTTTCATGTCAAGAGAAAACAGAAAATAACTTCAGCGACTCGCTGCTTATTGGTTCTGGCAAAACAAAATACCCCCCGACCCCACCCCCACAAGAAATGAGATGACATGAACATGTTATCAGACTTGATGTATGAAGTGAAACAAAATGGCAATTCAGTCTGATTAACAGGCCAGTGATGCCCTAAGACACAATCAAAATCTAATCGCTCAAGTAATGAAATTTCAACCATTGAGACAAATGTTTAGTCAAAAGCCACCAAGAGACATATTAAGATATTATTTATGTGCGATTCATGTGTAGTCAACCATGCACAGCCCATGAGAGACGTTAATGCAGGTTATTGGGCAGGAAATAGGAGAAACTATTTCAGCGGATTGCACTTTGGCTGCTGCATTTTAATAGAGCATGTATTGTTTAACATATCCGTGGCTGGTGTTAATATCTATGCATAGATATTTCTACTCTATATCAAAAACTCCAACCTCTCCCTTTATAAAGAAGTTAGATCGCACTGGCCGGCATCCAGGAATGTTAACTGCAGTAACTTCCCTCCAGAGCTAATATATAAGCACTATAAAGTCCTATCTCTCACCACTTTCCACTTTAAAAACACTTGAAAATAAATGGTGCAGTGGCCCCAACTACTTCCAGATAACATAATGCCTCCATGAGTTAGACATTACCAATCCATCCTACAGTTTGTCTTTGTAATCTCTGCCAATGCAGTTGTTAAAATATGAAGGTACGTCCTCCCACCACATCTTCGATGCCCAGTGGGGAGGCAAACTTTTAAGTTCATCATCTTACTTTTTTGCATTTTTTAGGCAAATTTCTCAACTCAAGTGTGTCAAAGTCTCAGCATTGCAACATTATATGACACCCAGAGCTAGCGCCTGGAGCGAGCCGAGACACAGGGCTATAAACACATCATAGTGTCTTAGATTTATCCCTTCAATACAAGAAGATTTACTGGCATGTCTGCTGAGGTGAGAATACAGGTGTCCTGAGTTGTAAATCCTGTGTCTGAGAACTTCTGGAATTTCCCTGCAAAGATCTGTTTGCTGCTTTGGCCAAAAGCAAACCCTTTGTATCTCATCCAAAAGCTCAAACATCAATCCTATCTGAAAGATGTCAACATGCAAGCAGAGCACCATTAGTCCAGAAGAGAGGAGATGGATAAAACTTATCATCGCTGCACCATTAACCTTTAATGAACTGGTGCTGCATTTTCAAGACAAAGCTGTTCTGAAACTCCCCTTCCCAGGAGGTCAATTTGCTCTCTCTAGGCTGTCCTTGTCAACAGGAATTTTGCCCGACACAGCATCTGTAATAGAGTCAAAGAGCTGCTTTTTGGAAATGGAAAGAAAATGTACCTGAGTTTACACTGTTTGTTAACTTGTATTCATAACCACGCGGTACTCTCAGAAAAAAGAGAGGGCCAATTTAGGCCTCAGAGGGATCACAAAGTGATTTACGGTGTGCTCCGTGCTGGGCCGCGATCATCAATAGAGGCATTCCGTCATGTTGTAATAGCTGTTGTTGATGTTGATGAGGTATTATTTTGCACATAAAACACCCCCACATGCTGACTATTTCAATGCTAATTATGTTTGGCTCATTTCTGATGTCTCTGTCGCGGTTGGTCGGCTCCACTCGCCGTGCCACTGTGAAAGCACAACCTGAGCCCTTTTCTGTCCCGCTCGTCTCCTCGCAGCACGTGCTGACCCGTGCTTCAAGTTCAGCTCAGGAATGGTGAAAAGCCACATTCATGCTTTGAAGGTAACATCAAGACCTGACTTGAATGTGCCTGTGTTTGAAAACTAAATGAAACATCCACCACATTATAAAAGGATGTGATCGGGACATGCTGTGATTAAAATGTCCCTGCTGCTGTTGGGCTTTTGACTTTGTTTTAAAGCGCTCAAATTGATTCCTGGTCGCGTCATTAGCGAAGAGGTAGTACTGTGACATTTGGCCTTTGGAAATTAGAAGCAAGCGGAGGAGAAATGGCAACCAACTCAGTGTGCAATAACCTTATTTTACCTACAGTACTGTGGATCTCATTGCCTCAAAACAATCTTTGGAACACAATTATTTGTAGCTTCTGCTCACCAACAGTGGGAATAATTATTACGGCATAATGGCACATTGAATTTCGCATATTTTCTTAGTGTCTCATCTTAGTTCCCGAGGGCCATGGAGGTATCAAAGGCATATCTGTGCTACTTTAAGTTGGCCAAAAGGTTAAAATTACAAATTGTTAATACCTGAATGAATTAAACCCTTATTTTTCCATCTTTACCAGCTCTCCTAGTTATTTGCTTACCTTCGCTTCCAGACCACCTAAACTGAGACCAAGTCATGATCAAGACCAGAGTGTGTTGAGACCAAGGCTTTGAGGGGTTGACACCATCAAGACCAAGACCAAGGCAGGGCAAGACCAAGTCAAGACCAAGTGCTGTCGCATCTCTGGCTCAATCTCCCAAGTGAGAAAGCAGAACCATGGCATGGCATTTACGTTGGAGCTAACGTTGATGTGACTTTATACAGGCTACATAAGCTACAAAGCTTTATGTGGCCTGTCTCATTATTGGTTATCACAAGCAAAAGCATAACTTAGTGGTTTAGGTAACCAACCTTTATTACAGAAGATTTGACTGACATCTCTCCAAGGACAGCCACAGCTTCTTCCCCGTCTCACTCAAAGTTCAAAGAAAACTCCTTGTTTTTGTTTTTTTTGTTTTTTTTGTGGCTCACTTAAAACTAATGCGTTGCTGTATTTTTTCAGGAATGCTCTCATGCCCTATGATGATGACTTATCTGACATCCCGTTCTTGATAACTGTGGGGAGTCTTACAAGGTAGAGAGTATACTGGGGTTATTTGATTTGAAGGAAAAATATAGCTGTGTATCATCTGCATAAGAGTGAAAAGAAATTACTAAGAATCGACTTAAGGAACTAAGAGGGAGCACGGTTACTTTGCTCCTGAAGAGGTTAGTGTAGATACTGTAATAGCATCAGTTACAGCGCAACTGACCCTTTGCTAAGCACTGCCCTCCTAGTTACTTTTGCTAAGTCTGCCAAACTTTCCATTCTTGCGCTGCATTTGTTCAGTTTACGGTGATGGGTCAAAATTTGGAGTAATTGTTGAAACACAAGGTCTGTGATTCCTTAGAGACGTTAACAAAAACAGATTCTCATTTCTAGCTGACGACAGTGGATTTTGCCAGCTAAAATAATGACTCCCAAACAGATTTCATAAGTGTCAGCTGGCCGATGTAAGCTAATGCTAATGCTAACTTGCCTTAAGTCAGCTGAGAAGTCTCCAGCTGACATTTTGATGTTTGTCTGACACGTTTTAAAACAAGATCCCTGTGAAAGTGTTTATGTAAAGTTAGCTAACGGCTGTGTAAATGATATAACATTAATGGTAACAGCATGGCGCTAAAGCTAAAGCACAGGGACTCGATTAGTGCAATGGACCTTGAGACGGGTCACCCAATCAGACCAACTGGACTGTGATTGCCACAGGAAGAGAGCCGGGATAAGAGCTAAGCTAACCCGTCTTAGACTTGACACAGTGAGCCAGAGAGTGATGCATCATCATCCGTCCACTTTGATTCTGCACCAGCCCACGTCCTCCTCCTCGTACCCCCACAGAACAAATTGATCGGACAGTCACTGTTTGGGGCGGGGTTTAGCGAAGGGTCAATTGGAGGGTATTTTTTTCATTGAAAGAAGAGCAAAGAACAAGTCTGAAGGCTTTTCTCGATGGAAAAGATGTTTTTGCTCTTCTCCCGACTGGCTTTGGCAAGAGTCTGATCTGTCTGTTTGAAGTTGGACGTGGTAGACAGATGGTTTCCTGCCAAATGTTTTTTTCAAGAGCCTGCCCTTTTCCAAACAGTTTCTCAGGATGACTTCCCCGACGGTTCCGTGCAACAAATCAACTGGTGCATCAGGTTAGGAGCATGTACAAAGAGAAAAGAATAGAGCCATGGATTGAACCCTGTGGTTATTATTGTGTTGTGACGCTTCCTAATTTCTCAGTAACCTTTAATGGTATCTATTCACTGAGGTAGTTTTTGGGGAGAGATGTCCAGTTGTGTAGATTTGTGAGTGAAAAGAATTTCATTTGTCAGGAAGTGTTTAAAATTCAGCATCTCTTTTCAAAACCGGCACCCAATGCAAGGGAGCTGAATAGACAATCACAGAATTAACTGTCTACAATTTTCATGTAAATACAGCCCGCATGAAACCGTCCACAGTGAGGTCTGTTGAAATTTGCATCTCCATTGTATTGTGAGAAATCTCTGAAGTCTCCACCCCAACCAACCATCTCCACTAAAAAAAAAAAAAAAAAAAACTAAACAGAAGAGACTCTCACTCCAGCAACCCTGAGTCAACATGACACACATTTTGATGCGAAAGTGCAGCCAGTAGCGATGATAACACTAACACAGACCGCACAAAGGTAGCTCTCCAGGTAGAAGAATGAACAGCGAGTGCCCCAAAACAACAAACAGCAGCACGGGTTAAAAGCTCACAGTCCTCCCTCACACATGTGTTGCAGGTATAAAAAATTTAAAAAGTAACATTAGCAGGAAATCCCTGCTGTTTGACTCCTGCAGAGGAGGAGCACAGAGGCATGGACCCTCTATACATGCCAGATGTTTTAGTGTAGAAATTCACCGATGACTGCAGCGCACACATGCAGCGCTTCATTAATAAGAAATAGTTTCAATACAGGATTTAATAAGTGTTATTTACTGGCCACACAGGAAAGATACCCTTGTTTGAGCGCTTGTTGGATTGAAAAATTCTAAGCATAACAAAGTGACGCACCAGTCTACACCTCCACCAGCTGTCACCAAGTCCCACACTGAAACTGTAAACACACGTCAAACTGATCAGCAAAACATTGATCAGAGAGCCAGGCAAAAATCACAACACAAACAGTAACAGTGTGAGAATGTCTTTAAAAACAGGGCATTTCTTCCTGCAGTTTCGGTGCAACACCATCCACTGCCTTCATAAAATCAAGGGCTCTTGCCAGATCACTGGAGCTAAAAGGGGTGGGCACGTTATTGATATTATATCAATAACATGATATGACAGGAAATATCATCTTAGATTTAAGGATATTGTCTTTTGCTGCTTTTAAAGGCTGCGTTACAGTAAAGTGATGTAATTTTCTGATCTTGTCAGATTGTCCTTTTATTTGCATTTACGCACTTGTGAAAGCACCAATAGTCATCCCTACAATATCGATATTCAGATATTTGATCAAAAATATTGTAATATTTAATGTTGTCCATATCACCCACCCCTTGGAGCTTATTCTGCACTGTGGGCTAACTGGGAAGTTTCTTTCTTGGGATTTTTTTAACCCATTACCTTTTTGATCCATGCAATACGTTGCAAAAACAATTCCACATGTTGACCATCTCCTAAACTCTCACCCATTCCTGTTTGGTTTTTGGGGGGCAGCCCATGGTTCCGAAACCCCAACAACCCAAATAATGTTCCATTGGACTGAAAACCCATTTAATCGACAGCCCATTATCCTGAAAACAACCAATGGCCCATCGCTCCAAAAATTACACAGTTGGTTGTTAGTAGTTCCAGTCTACTACGCCAGTCCATGATGCTGAATCAGCAGGGTTTTTGCCCTGACTATCTTTCTAGCCTTTTCCTATATTGGAATAAATAAGAGCCATGTGATGAGAGTTTTACATCAGTTGCTGCGCCATCACCCGGGTCATTAGATGTAGGCTGATCATAAATTCAGTCAGAGCTGTCCTCATAGCCTACAGTCACCTTTTCATTTTGGCTGTTCTGACAAAATCAAACATGATAGTAATTATCATTTAAGCTTATTTTTTGGAGCAGTGGGCATTTGTCTTTGGTATAACAGACAGTCCGAGAAATTGATTTTCAATTGCTCGGAAGCCTGTCTTTTGTTCTTGTGTCGATTTTTGGTGGTGCAGCACTGTTGCCTCAAGAAGGTCCTGAGTTTGAATACCCCAGGCGGTTGGGGCTGGAGAGTTTATGGCTTGTGCAGGGCCTTTCTGTGCGGAGTTTGCGTGTTCTCCTCATGTTTGTGTGGGTTCTCTCCGGGTTTGCCGGCTTCCTCCCACAGTCCAAAGACATGCGTTAATTAGGTTAATTGGTGACTTTAAATTGCCCGTAGGTGTGAATGTGAGCGTGAATGGTTGTCTGTCTCTCTGTGTCAGTCCTGAGATGAACTGGTGACTTGTCCAGGGCGTACCTCGCCTCTCACCCAGTGTCAGCTGAGATTGGGTCCAGCCCCACCGCAACCCGTCGATGAACATATGAATGAATGAACAAAAAATGTTGTGTGAACCCAAGCTCATTGCTTGAAGACCCCTTGTTACTGACCCTTTTCGCTAACATTAGCCAGGATATACCAACATTCATGCATTTTTTATTACCTCTGCTAAGGAAGTTATGTTTTCAGTGCCGTTTTTTTGTCTCTTCATCGGTTTGTCAGCAGCATTACAGAAAAACTAATGGTCCAGTTTTCATGAAACTTGGTGAAAGGGTCTAACATAGGTCAAAGAAGGA
Organism: Lutjanus campechanus; assembly: GCA_027495735.1. Lineage (NCBI taxonomy): Eukaryota > Metazoa > Chordata > Actinopteri > Lutjaniformes > Lutjanidae > Lutjanus > Lutjanus campechanus. The sequence goes on along the minus strand of JAJHUR010130322.1, from coordinate 8,827 downwards.
CGCAGTACATTTTGGAGTAGATCTGACTCATGGGGAGGATATATAAACTATTTTTCTCTTTTGTTAACATTGTGAGATAGCCATTTGCCCTTGGTGAAGGTCTGCGCCTTTTGAGAGCTCTTCTGGCTGCTTATAAATTAAACTTTTGCATTGTCATACTCCTCTGTATGAGGTACATAACAACAGTGAACAGCTAGATAACCTTTAATAGCCCTTTCTCATTGAATCTGGAGGAAAATACACTAAACAGTACTGTACAGAAAATAGGGATACAACCTTTTTTCACAGCAGTACACTGATGGAGATAATCCAGTCGAAGCCACGACTGATTTCTCTTCTTAAATCAATACCAGTGAGAAAAGATGTTTTGTATCCAATCAGTTTATCCGACAATCAGAAATTAAATGTCAACCAAAGGGTGATAAGCATTCATGTATTTTTGTTATGTGGACGGCATTTGTTTCGATGTATAACTGCGTCCGCGGTGGCACACTGCAGCATCAGGTCAGGCACAGTGCTCTTTTTGTCTGCTGCAGCCCCCTCAGTAGCTACAGCGCACTGGTTAAGCTGAGGCTGATTCCAGTCTCTGTGAATGAGTAGATAGGGAGGTGAGTCTCATATCTCCATCCTGACAGGCTCAACACACCCCCGCCTCTTGGGACTCCACACCAACCATCCCTGATAGCACAGGACTCGCTTTTCCCCTCGTGCACTCAGGCGCACAGGCACACACACACACACACACACGCATGCACGCACGCACGCTCCCACTCGGCGAGACCCGGCACTCGCCTTTTTATTTAAATGCGATAAATATTTAATTTGTGAACGTGTTGTGAAAGATCACACGAGCACGCACAAAGGACCCTCAGCTGAATATGCAACGCTCTGATAAATATTTCAGTACTCCATTTCCCCAACCCCCAGTTGACTCACCAGGAACCTGGAGCTGATCCGGGCAAGAATTAAACATGTTTTCCTTGCAATATTTATTCTTTAAAAAGAGCCAGGGCCTCGCTGATTCGCTGATTTCGAGAGGTTACTGTGACAGGGCTCGATCTAGTGTCCATTTAAAGACGCTCGCTTTAATGACATAATATATCTCCCGAGCTATCTCTCATGTAGGTTAGTAGCACAAGACTAATAACACCAATAATCCTCCCACTAACATTATATCCCCCCACTGGCTTTCTGCACCTATAAATAGCATCACACACACCATAAACTCTCACTCACATACAACACCTTGATCACAGCAGCACTGCTCCCCGTAATTAATTTATATTTCCTACCGAGCAATGCAAAAAGTCTAGGTTTACTTTTATTATGAGCAATTCTAAGCCTCTAATGCTAATTTCCAAAGGCTTTCGTTGTTTAATGTCACAGTTTTACATTTATTCCTCCGCAGGGAACGTAATGAAACAACCTTGCAAACAACATAAACCACGATTTCACCCCTCCATCTGAAGATACATTTCGTTCTCAGCGACCAGGAGAAAAAAACAAAACACTAATAAAACATTTTCAAGGGCAATCCTCACCTAGAAACCCAATCCTGCACTTATCGGATTTAAATAAATAAATTAAAAAAAAGAAAAGAAAAGAAAAGCCCAAGCAATATTAATTTTTCCACGGTGCAAAGTACCACACCAGCCTGATGTGGTGCTCTTCCTTGTATGAGCGAAATTCATCAATAAAGCAATTGTTTAAGCTCCCAGTAGGTTCCAGCACAGGCTGTAAAATTTATGAGCAGCAGTACAAACAGACAGTGGATGGATCGAAAAGGGTCCCGGAGGCAGCCGGAAGAGAGTCCTTAGCAATAACAACACAATCAATCACATCCAGCGCACGTCAAATCCAACCCCAGGCTCCCCGGCAGTGCATTCAAAACATATTCCCACGTTCACATGATCGCAGGCTCTGTCATCACATCGCACTGTGGGAGCGCCCGGTTTCATTATATGTACGAGGGCACACACAGCCATGCAATCTTTATATGTTAATATTTATATGTCGAGAGTGTCTGTCTGCTGTGTGTGGGCGTTATTCAAGAACAAGCTGTTTCAGTCATGTAATTACATTTTGTGTGACAGCAAGTCAATGCTGTGTGTTTTACATTTTCTCTTTCTTTGAATATTCAAATTAAGGTTGTTTTTTTCTCATTTTATTATACTGATTTGGATTCAAATCTTTTAATCAAACCGTTCAAACTATTTTAGATCATATTCCTGGTCCTATTGTGCACCTGTTAAACAATATGTGCCCAAAA
>JAJHUR010130311.1:0-24557 GCA_027495735.1 Lutjanus campechanus | reverse complement strand
CAGACTATAGAGACTTGTCCTGCAGACTGTAGAGACTGTAGTCCTGCCTGTAGAGACTGTGGTCCTGCAGCCTGTAGAGACTGTAGTCCTGCAGACAATAGAGACTGTGTCCTGCAGCCTGTAGAGACTGTGGTCCTGCAGACTGTAGAGACTGTAGTCCTGCAGCCTGTAGAGACTGTAGTCCTGCAGACGATAGAGACTGTAGTCCTGCAGCCTGTCTGTAGTCCTGCAGACGATAGAGACTGTAGTCCTGCAGCCTGTAGAGACTGTAGTCCTGCAGCCTGTCTGTTGTCCTGCAGACGATAGAGACTGTAGACCTGCAGCCTGTAGAGACTGTAGTCCTGCAGCCTGTCTGTTGTCCTGCAGACGATAGAGACTGTAGTCCTGCAGCCTGTCTGTAGTCCTGCAGACTATAGAGGCTGTAGTCCTGCAGCCTGTCTGTAGTCCTGCAGACTATAGAGACTGTAGTCCTGCAGCCTGTCTGTTGTCCTGCAGACGATAGAGACTGTCGTCCTGTCCTGCAGCCTGTCTGTAGTCCTGCAGCCTGTCTGTTGTCCTGCAGCCTATAGAGACTGTAGTCCTGCAGCCTGTAGTGACTGTAGTCCTGCAGCCTGTAGAGACTGTGGTCCTGCAGCCTGTCTGTTGTCCTGCAGACGATAGAGACTGTAGACCTGCAGCCTGTAGAGACTGTAGTCCTGCAGCCTGTCTGTAGTCCTGCAGCCTGTCTGTTGTCCTGCAGACTATAGAGACTGTAGTCCTGCAGCCTGTCTGTTGTCCTGCAGACTATAGAGACTGTAGTCCTGCAGCCTGTCTGTTGTCCTGCAGACGATAGAGACTGTCGTCCTGTCCTGCAGCCTGTCTGTTGTCCTGCAGACGATAGAGACTGTCGTCCTGTCCTGCAGCCTGTCTGTAGTCCTGCAGCCTGTCTGTTGTCCTGCAGACGATAGAGACTGTAGTCCTGCAGCCTGTAGAGACTGTGGTCCTGCAGACGGTAGAGACTGTAGTCCTGCAGCCTGTTGAGACTGTGGTCCTGCAGCCTGTAGAGACTGTGGTCCTGCAGCCCGTAGAGACTGTAGTCCTGCCTGTAGAGACTGTGGTCCTGCAGACTGTAGAGACTGTAGTCCTGCAGCCTGTAGAGACTGTGGTCCTGCAGCCTGTAGAGACTGTGGTCCTGCAGACTATAGAGACTTGTCCTGCAGACTGTAGAGACTGTAGTCCTGCAGACTGTAAAGACTGTAGTCCTGCAGCCTGTCTGTAGTCCTGCAGACTATAGAGACTGTAGTCCTGCAGCCTGTCTGTTGTCCTGCAGACGATAGAGACTGTAGTCCTGCAGCCTGTCTGTAGTCCTGCAGACTATAGAGACTGTAGTCCTGCAGCCTGTCTGTTGTCCTGCAGACGATAGAGACTGTAGTCCTGCAGCCTGTAGAGACTGTAGTCCTGCAGCCTGTCTGTAGTCCTGCAGACTATAGGGACTGTAGTCCTGCAGCCTGTCTGTTGTCCTGCAGACGATAGAGACTGTAGTCCTGCAGCCTGTCTGTAGTCCTGCAGCCTGTCTGTTGTCCTGCAGACGATAGAGACTGTCGTCCTGTCCTGCAGCCTGTCTGTAGTCCTGCAGCCTGTAGAGACTGTGGTCCTGCAGACTATAGAGACTTGTCCTGCAGACTGTAGAGACTGTAGTCCTGCAGACTGTAAAGACTGTAGTCCTGCAGCCTGTAGAGACTGTAGTCCTGCAGACTATAGAGACTTGTCCTGCAGACTGTAGAGACTGTAGTCCTGCAGCCTGTAGAGACTGTGGTCCTGCAGCCTGTAGAGACTGTGGTCCTGCAGCCCGTAGAGACTGTAGTCCTGCCTGTAGAGACTGTGGTCCTGCAGACTGTAGAGACTGTGGTCCTGCAGCCTGTAGAGACTGTGGTCCTGCAGACTATAGAGACTTGTCCTGCAGACTGTAGAGACTGTAGTCCTGCAGACTATAGAGACTGTAGTCCTGCAGCCTGTCTGTTGTCCTGCAGCCTGTAGAGACTGTAGTCCTGCAGCCTGTAGAGACTGTAGTCCTGCAGCCTGTTTGTTGTCCTGCAGACGATAGAGACTGTAGTCCTGCAGCCTGTCTGTAGTCCTGCAGACGATAGAGACTGTAGACCTGCAGCCTGTAGAGACTGTAGTCCTGCAGCCTGTCTGTTGTCCTGCAGACGATAGAGACTGTAGACCTGCAGCCTGTAGAGACTGTGGTCCTGCAGCCCGTAGAGACTGTAGTCCTGCCTGTAGAGACTGTGGTCCTGCAGCCTGTAGAGACTGTAGTCCTGCAGACAATAGAGACTGTAGTCCTGCAGCCTGTAAAGACTGTGGTCCTGCAGCCTGTAGAGACTGTAGTCCTGCAGCCTGTAGAGACTGTAGTCCTGCAGACTATAGAGACTTGTCCTGCAGACTGTAGAGACTGTGGTCCTGCAGCCTATAGAGACTTGTCCTGCAGCCTCTAGAGACTGTAGTCCTGCAGCCCGTAGAGACTGTAGTCCTGCAACCCGTAGGGACTGTAGTCCTGCAGCCTATAGAGACTGTAGTCCTGCAGCCTGTAGAGACTGTAGTCCTGCAGACTATAGAGACTGTGGTCCTGCAGATGATAGAGACTGTAGTCCTGCAGCCTGTTGAGACTGTGGTCCTGCAGCCTGTAGAGACTGTGGTCCTGCAGCCCGTAGAGACTGTAGTCCTGCCTGTAGAGACTGTAGTCCTGCAGCCTGTCTGTTGTCCTGCAGACTACAGAGACTGTCGTCCTGTCCTGCAGCCCTGGTCCTGGCCGTGCATGCTGAGCCCCTGCGGCACCCAGAAAGCACTTTTTGTACCAAGTTTTGTCGTTGCCAATAAAACCCAGAAGATCCCCGCTGTGGGAACGTCTGTCTGCCATCTGTTTTCTTGGGTCCTTCTCTCTGTCCTGAGCTCTGTTCAGATGTCTTAATTCTGAGAATGAGGCCACAGAGTTATTGTCAACAACAACAACAACAACAACAATAATCACAGTTATCCCTCTCTGATTGGTAGTAGAGATTTCCAGTTTCCCACAGAGTGGATTAGAGATGAGGGAAAGTACTTCGTGGTTTTTTTTAAGTGAGACTTGAGCCTAATCTTTAGAAACAGATGCTTTGGTTTAAAGATGAATTTGCAGTTGTTTGTGTTGTTGTTTAACCTTTATTCTTCCTTAAAGTAAATACTGGGCAGGTATGCTGGTATTGAAACCTCTTTTATCATCCTCATACTCAATAATTAACTCAATAATCATGACTGTAATTGATCCATTCATCTGACATTGGGCCACTATAATATACAGTTAAATTCTCCATACTGAACAAGGACATTTAAATGAGTTTATCACCAGGAAATACTAATCTTATCACTTTGATACTGATCTTTTATTCTCCTATATATCACTGCCTGCTTCAGAAATGTTGTCTGTCTGCTCGTACATTGGAGGGAATAAACTTCAAATCAAATCCTGCTCGCTTTAAAGGGACAGTTCACCCCAAAATCAAAAATAAACTGGGTCATAATTTCTATAAAAAGACATAGGTGTTGAGTTTTTTAATTTTTAATTGGAACACACTCAATTCCTTTAATTAGAAACAAGCTGACACAGGATGTTTTCAAAGTTTTCAACAAAAAACTTATTTTGGGTTATGAAAGTTACTTTTTGGATGTATTTTTCTATGACTGTGAGTTTAAAGTGTTTGTCTGGGTTGACACACTTTTCTGTAGGAACAAGTATGGGTTTTCTGGCACAACTTCACCCACTAACAAGGTGCACGGAGAGAAGAAAAATATCCAGAAAGAGGTAAAACTCCAGCAACACTTGCAGTACTAGGAACAGCTTTATTAGTTGACCAACACGTTTCGGCTCAGGCCTTCGGTTGACCCTGATGAAGGCCTGAGCCGAAACGTGTTGGTCAACTAATAAAGCTGTTCCTAGTACTGCAAGTGTTGCTGGAGTTTTACCTCTTTCTTGACACACTTTTCTGTCAGAAAATGAACATATTTCTCTAAATTTAAATGATAAATTAGTTTTAACTCAGAGAATAGCAGAATTTGAACCATAAACAAAAACATCTTAAGTAACTTTACTAGATACGACAGCAGTAATGTGATTACTTTGAGGTGTGGTTTTATTTGAGATTCAGTGGGTTTATACGACATATTTATTTCAGTGTTTCAACTGCCCCCAACCACTGTAACAATCCCCCTCACCAAGGGGGCAACGGTAACACTGACTTAATATTATAGTCTTGTCCTCATTGGTGAATATATATCCTCTGTATTATTAATTAGTGCACATGTAAATGTGTTCATCATATCAAAGGATGACGAGTGAATTTCAAGTAGTCAGGAGGGATTTCTTTTTTAAATGTTGCAGTTGCCCCCAGTCTCCCCTATTTTAGAATATTGAGTTAGTATTTCAAAAAAAAATTACCACTAATCAATTTGAGAGGTTTTAGAGTCATCATTTTGAGATATAGGCCTATAGTCAATATTTTGAAACACTAAATCATTATTTTGACAAAGTTCCTCATTATAATGACTCGGATCTTATTTTTTCCATCATCTTGTCAGAAATGTGCTTCTGTGCAGAGACACAGATGTTTGCTAATTATTAATTCTAATACTAATTCTTTCAGTTCACCGTTCAACAAAAATATGAGCATGCTCAATGAAAGCGGGTCTTTTGGTGCGTTCATGCACAACACAGACATTTCAAGTGGTCTACGAGTTATGGACGGAACTGTTTCTTCTTCTTCTTTTTTTAATGTTACAGTTGCCCCGGGTCTCCCCTACCAATGAATGACGTAGTCTGTATGAAAAAGTGCAGGAGTGGAGTTGATGTGTTTATGTAAGAAAAAGGAAAAACAAACTTCTTTTCTACTTTTGGAGTCAGAGAAGTTGTTTCATTCTGACTCTGTTGGTAAAAAGAGCACAAACACACACACACACACACACACTCACTCACACACACACACACACACACTCACACACACTCACACACACACACACTCACACACTCACACACACACACACACACACACCGTGCAGCGTTGGATGCGGGAGGACTGATGCTGGAGCGTCATCACCCTACTCACTCAGTCTCCTAGCAACAGGAAACATCAGCCTCCGCGAGCACCAATGAGGGCGCGCGCAGAGCGGTGTGTGTTGTGTGTTGTTGCTGTGAACGAGATATTTTAAGAGGCTGGAGAGCGGAGAGGAGCGTCTCACCCCGGAGGAGCTGCTGGATCCGTCTGTCTGTCCGTCTGCGCGTCTGTCTGTCCGTCTGTCTGCGGGGACCGAGGGGAGGCTGCGACTTCAGGCCGAGCGGGAGCGTCTCTGAGCCGGTGTGAGGGCGGTAGATGTCGCGGCACGGAGCGGAGGACAGCGGCAGAGAGAGCGGCTTTAACTGGGATTTACTCAACTACTGCTGCTGCTGGACACAATTATTTAAAGGTAAGATGATTTAAAGGACATTTAACGGCTTTGTTGGTGCTAGTTTTGCATTTAAAACCGCAGCTACTCGTTTCTAACTGCATATTAGGCAAGTTTTTTTTTGTAAAGCACCTGTTAAATATTGAGGAAAAGGCAATAAAACAACACTGAAAAGGATAGAAGACATAAAAACACAATACAAAAGTGAGGAAAAAAATATAGGACAGGTTTCCAACTCTCCATAAAAACAAACAAGAACACAAAAAATACAATTATTCTGACTTTAAATATATAAAAACACAATAATTTCTGAAAATATCTGCACGTTTTTTAGATGAATTGAAAGATTAAATGTTCTTTTATTATCAACCAATATTTATTCAGGGAAAATAGACTTTTACAGCAATGCACATTCATTCACATTCATACAGGATAAAAGCACATACAATGCATGATAATCATCATCAGTAATAAGAATAAAATGGCAAATAAAACAAATATATAGCAGGCATGCCTGCCAAGAATGATATAAAGCGATAAAAAACAGTAAAAATGACTAAAAAGGGCAATAAATGAATAAATAACAACAAGTCTGCCAAAAAGGATACACATTATGGGCTGGTAAAATACCTCTTTAGATAAATAAACCACTCAAAATAAATATTTGGGTTAGTGCTCTGTCAGATTCTTACTTTTAACCCCTTAAAGTTTCTTATTCGATGCACATTTTGCACCAGTTATAATGAAGATAAATGAGGTTTTTAAGGTGGGAAATTTATGACCTCCTGAGCTCACACACTTCAGCTTCGAGCGGAAATATTTCCTGCAAAAGAAAATGTATAGTGTTGCATCACACACACTCTGTCACTCTCTCTCTCTCTCACACACACACACACACACTTCCCACGCAGCCTCTGTATCCATCATCGTGCATCATTCTCCCACAGACGAGATATTCGGGCAGCAGTTGGATGTTAAAAACTGTGTGAGTCACTGCAGCGGCTTCAGGGGAGCCGGCGTGAATGTTTCGCAACGATAAAGCTTCCCACTCTGTTTATGATTGATTTATGGCATTTTAAACACACACACACACACACACACACACACACACACACACACACACCAGCCTCTTATCTCTCCTCCTCCTGCTCCTTCTTGAATTTCAATGAGCTTTTTGCCCTTTAATGTACCACAGTAAAGGGTCAAATCAGGATATAATATAGAACATATACAGTTTCTGGGCGCTTTTAATGTGGAAATATGTCAAATCAAGTGCAGGTGTTTTATTATAATAAGAAACAGATAACACATAATTCTATTTTATTTTGTTCTGTTTTTCATTTTTTTAAAAACATGTTTTCTCTCTTTACATTGAGTCATGTTAATTAAATCTGTTTTATTCATTTTTATTTGATTTTTATTCCTAACATTTTGAATTTTCCTTTATTCTTTACTTTTTTTTCATGTTTGCAGGTGTACAGGTTTGAATGCTTACTGAATGGTGCGTCCTTGGCTGCTGTTATGTAAACTCTGATGGAGGCTTTACACCAAAAAGCTGATAGTTTTAAATAAAAATCATATTTCAAATTTTGTATTTTGAAAATTATTATTAAGATATTTCGAGTTTTGAAACTTTGATAGTAAAAAATCTTTTGAAAAATCACTGTCAGATACAAAAGTCTCAGTGTCAGATGTTTTAAATTAAATATACGAATTTGGATCCAAAAATTCAAGTTGAAGACGATCAAAGATCCAATTTAGGCACCAAATCAGAGGCTGGCAGCTCTGACTGATCACAGATCACAGTGTGTAGTTTCTGTGTTGATGCTCAGATGTTTTGGTCCTGTGTTTCCATCCTCCTCCTCCTCCTCCTCCTCCCCCTTCTCTTCCTCCTCATCCGTCCTTGTTTTTCCCTGCAGGAGCCTGAGGGCGATGTGGAGGCTCAGATCAGCTCAGACACACTGATTCAAAGTCCGGTTAGAGAGCTGATCGCCGGCTGTGGAGCGTCAGCAGCAGGTAACAGAGCGACTGTCTGTTACCTCATTTACACTCAAACAGAAAGGTGATGTAACGTCACAGTTTAGTGTGGAGGACTTTGAGGGTGCTGTCGGGTCCTCAGGTGATATCTCATCTCACTTTAAACCTGTTTGACAAGCTGTTAAACTTGTCAAACTTGTTAAACTTGTTGCAAACTGTAGAAAAGACGTTTGTGGACTGTTGTTTTGAGTTTGGCACTTTGAACGTCACCATCTTGGTTTTTGTGGAGCCAGCAGTGACCATATTTAGATGAGAGAGTGTAGCTGAGGGAGGAGCGAGGGGTGGACAGTTTATTGGTTAGCGAAGGTTACCAGCCAGACAGGGCCAGGTACCATTAGCATAGAAAAGCTAGCTAGCTGTAACAATTAATCAATTATTAATCAATTACAAAATTAATTGCCAACTATTTTGATAATGGATTAGTCAGTTTGGGTAATTTTATTAAGAAAAAAGTCAAAGTTCTCTGATTTCAGCTTTTTAAATGTGAATATTTTCTGGTTTCTTTACTTCTCTTTGAAGTAAACTGAATATTTTTGAGTTGTGGACAAAACAAGACGTTTGAGGACGTCATCTTGGGCTTCAAGAAACATTTTTCACCGTTTCCTGACTTTTTACAGGCAAACAACTATTGATTGATTACAATAATCAAAAAGGTAATCGATCAATCAAGCTAACACTCCCTCTAGTTAGCTAGCTTTGTTAACAAGGTGCATCCATAAAGCAACTTTAACTGTGATATTAATTTGGAGGCTAATTTTGGCTTTTGAAAAACAGGCGTGAAACAAAACGTACTTACTGGAAAACACGAGTTGACTTCTCAGAGTGAGTTTCAGCACGCCGAACGCTGAACAAAACAGTTTTAGATTCCCAAAATGTTACAGAAACTCTCTGTGAAAGGGTCAAACACAAAAACACAGACCTAAAAACAAGTTCACAGCTATTTAAATGTACATTGTGCCATAAAGACGCGTTGCTACGCCTCCATTCAGGCGTTCCTGTGATAGCAAGTTGTCAATCACACTGTGGCCACACCCTAAAAAATAATTTACAAAATGAACATCATACTGTGTTGAAGTAGACTTTCAACGAGTGATTGAGACCTTAAACTCATTAGGAAACTGTTTACTGAGGTAATAAATCAAGTGAGAAGTAGGCTCATTTTCTCATAGACGTCCATATAATCTGATTTCTTTTTGCAACCAGTGGATTCGCCCCCTGCTGGCCGTTAGAAAGAATGCAGGTTTCACACACTTGAGCGTTTGCTTCACTTTTCAGACTCTGAGGCTTTGTCCATTTCTCTTATATAGTGTATGATTGATTTATTATCACCTCAACGTTAGAATAACAAACATGTTAGCAAACATCTGTAGTCACTTTAGCTCCGGTTTGGGTCTCCACCAGTTCCTGAAAAGGAGACAGATGTTCTGCTATGTTCACCAGCTGGTCTCTAATTGTGTCTCTGCTGTTTGGTGCTGGGCAGGTCGTGTACAGTGAGTTTATCAGCCGCCTGCTGCTGCATGAAACAAAGCTAATGAGAGCAGCGAGAGTGAATCAAAACAGTGAAGCTGCAGGCTGTAAACGAGCTCATCACCACGAGCGACACCTTCCAAATTACAGTCTAAAAAGCCTCGTTAATGTGGTTTAACTGCAGACTTCAGTGTCAAAATGCTGTTTCACTAAAAACAAATTTACAGTAACTCATGGTCAGCTTAGTAGGAGACCATGAGATGAGGTTGAAAGCTTCGAAAAAAGCTAATAAGTGAACCTTTAATTCAGATCTCAGTTTACTGTGTCAAAGCTTGTTTCAGAGGGTGTACAGTTTAGGAGGTGAGATATAAAAAAAGTGAAGATATGACAGTCTGGTATACAAATTATTGTTTATGTGAATCCTAAATCCTGAAATATGGGAGCCAGTATCAGCGCTCAAAGACTATAATTATCTTTGAAAAGGTTTTAATCCCTTCAGAATGTAAATGTATCTCTATTTTTTTTTCTCTTTTCCAGCAGCCCCTTCCCTGTGAGAGAGACCAAACCATTCAACAACGTCGAAAGTTGCTTACTTCAAGAGGAAATATGCGGAGGAGGAGGATTTACAGGGAGGCCTACACGGATATTTTCAAAAAGTACGAACCTGTTCTCGTCTCCACCATCTCTATATATCCTCCAAAAGGGTCATTGATAATACTCCGCTCTTTCTCCGCTTCTATGCAGATGAAACCTTTTTGTTTGTGACAGATGGCAGACGTCAGTTCAGCTCAGAATCAAAGCTTTCAGAGCAGATATGCTTCACAAGCTACCAAGCAGACTTCATCATAATTATATTTACTGTGATAAATATACAACAGACATGTATTATTAGGTTTTGCTCCCTTAAATTGTTGCTGGAAAAACAAAAATGCTGATAAGAGAGTTTCATTTACCTGAAGATCTTTCATGATAACATGAGGAACATCACCAGGAACAAGACTGTGACAGAAGCGAGCACGGTTAGCTTATGTTGCTAGTGAGCAAACCTTAGCCAGCATAGCCGGACTGTCTTTGTTAGTACAACCACAATTAAATCATCATTGACTTACAGCTCCATCGGAGCAGTCAGGGTTAGTTAGTTAAGTGCCTTGCTCAAGGGCAATGAGAAAAAAGTCATGACTGAAGGACAATTGTTGGTCTTTCAGTTCTCTTTACCAAATTCATCCTTTATCCAGAAATTTAAGTGAACCCTCTAATAGTCCCGCCACTGCTCAGATTTATCTGAAACTTCATGTGACCAAAGAATAAATACAAAGGTAACATGTTAGTATCTGTCAAGTTCTCAATGGTTTCGATTCCTCCACAACATTTGGCTGAACTTGGAAGCCCAGAAGAAACCCAGAATGACGCTCAGGACAACTCAGAAATCTTTATCCTTTTATTTTTATCAGGATTTGAGTTCAATTCAGGTTGTAAACCTGCAAAAAGGGTATATAAAGAAAATAAAGAAATCTCAGTCAGTTCTCAGACTAAACCATAACTGAAAATGTCAAAGTAAATGTTAAAGTATCATCATATAACATAAACTTAAAGAAATCAAACATCAACCAAACAGTGAAATCAGAAATGAAAGGGCAGTTACCAGCAGTGTCTCTGAGGTTCTTCCTCTGTTGTGACCATTTTCAGACTGCTGGAATGCTATGCCTTTGTACTGCTGGTTGTGAACTGATTGGGATCAATATCAGGTGCTGATGTGTGAGTCTGCAAGAGGTGCTGTGTGCAGAGATCAAGGTTGGGCTCTCTGCCTCCATCTGCTGGACAGGTGGAGCGCTGCAGCTGAATTCTGACAGCACAGTATCTTATCTTTTGTAAAAGAAGTGAATTTGAATGAATCATGTAGTTTTAACAATGACACGTTAACAAAGACAGTCTGGCTGTGATGGCTAAGATTTGCTCACTAGCTACATTAGCTAACATGCTAGCTGCGTCATTTCTGGCTAATGGTGACCTTTTTCCATCCCCACGAAATAAGTCTTAATATTTCACTTAAAATAAATGAAATATTTATTAACAAACGCCTTCGTTATAGATTCTTTCTTCTTTATAACATTAACACAAAAGAATGCATGTGATGTAAAAATCTAAAAATCTAACCCTTCGCCTTCGTGTTTGTCCTCTGCAGCACCTGATACTGCAGGAGGACCGGAGCTGCATCCTGAAGCTGTCCCTGGAGAAGCTGAGGTTCCTGGAGGACCCAGAGGCCTACCTGAGGCGCTCCGTCCTCATCAACAACCTGCTGAGGAAGATCCACCATGAGGAGGAAGAGCTTGAGGCTGAAGAAGAAGAGGAGGAGGAGGAAGAAGAAGATGAAGTAGAAGAAGAAGAAGAGGAGGAGGAAGAAGAGGAGGAAGAAGAAGAGGAGGAGAGGGGGCAGCGGAGGCTGTTGTACCCGGACAGGAAGAGGGTGAAGGTGCTGGTGATGGACTGCTGCTCTCCGGCGTTCGGCCTGGAGGAGCTGCAGCACTACCGGCTGGTGCCCTGTTACCCGTCAGCCGGATGCCTGTACGGCCTGGGCGCCTGCCCGGGTCTCGCCCCCAACCGCCAGGTCCTTCTGTACAACCTGGACGACAACGGCTGACAGACTGTCCGGACCTCACTGTCATGCCTCTCTTTTCTTTTTTTTACAAATGCAGTGTCAGTTCATGTTACGGGCATGTGGACAAGGAGGAAAACTCCTTTGGATTTTCACCACAAACCTTTCGAGGAAAATATGTCGTCACCGGGGTGTGACCTCCTCTCGTCACCCTGGATTTGTGACGCCGAGAAGAAACCCTGATTCTTCTTCTTCTGCCTCAGGATCAAACAGGGTCTCTGATGCTGATGTCAAGCTCCGTTTTTAAACTATAATGTGAGAGACTCGTTAATGTCGTGTTGTTGATTTTTATCGTCATTGTCGCTCATGTGAACCTCATGTGAGCGTATTCAGGGATCTTACAGACTGCAGGCTACTTTCTGATGCACCTCGGCTTGCGTGGAGAATATGCGCTGATATGCTTCTGTTATCTTTTTATGCTACTACAGTGTGATTTATGAAAATATTCTGTGTAACATTCCCTGGACTGTGTGAATTCTCTGAGCTGCGTTTACTGCCTGTGGGGAAGAAGACTGTTTCTCTCTACTTTGATGTCCCGTGTTCATTCAGTACGCTGTTAGTTATTTTCATTTTGCATCACTCTGCTGCCCTCTGCTGGTGGTCAAAGAATTCATTTTGAGGCCCTTGTTAGTGGCTGTTGTGTTCAAATCTCAAGATGCAAGTGGATGATAAGAAAAGATGGTAACACTTTATTTTTAAGTCCTCCTATTTAGCATTTATAAGCAGTATATGAACATTTAATAAGTAAGAGATAATGTGCAGTGAGCAGGTCATTATTGCAAAATAAACCCAGACTGGGTGATGCTTATTACAAGGTTACTTAACAAAAAAAATCATTACTTTGATGCAAAATATCAATTTTAAAAAGATTTTATTGCTTCTCCAGAGTCTTTGATCAGAACTGCGTCCATAGCAAAAATAACAATAACAGAATCGAGTATTTAGCAAAGCTGTGTAATAAATGGTTTATAACACACTGTAATGTGTCATATGCAGACATAAGTGTTTATTATTGCAGTGGTTTGCAACCTTTTTCTTTAAGGGACCCCTCATTGAGACGACCCCTGACTAAGTGACATATTTTATGGATTTTTCATCTTATATTTGATGCATAACAATAAAATTATAGTACAACTGATAAATTGTACAGTTTATCCAGATAGTGAGCACAATATTTGCAGGTTTATGTAAAAGTAGTGAGTTGGGTGAATTTTGAGCAGATTATTTTTTAAACTACAATGATTAGTAAATCAATAAATTAGTCTGTTGAAAGGAATTTAGTTACCAAGAGTCTTTGGTTTTTGGAGTGTTGGTTAGTTTATAACACGCTATAATGCAGTATATTAAGTGTTATTAATGCAGTTGTTTTCCAAACTTTTTTCTCATGTGACCTGTAAACCACGAGGCCTGAAGTGACATAAGTTATGGATATTTCATATTATATTAATGCATAACAGTAACAGTGGAGAACAACTTATAAACGGTACAATAAACACAAATTATGAGCCCAATAACTGCAGGAAGTTTGCATAAAACAAGCTACAACAATTCATTGATTAGACGATCCAAAGGAAATAAGTTGCCAACTATTTTGATTAACCGATTAATTGTTTGAGTCATTTTTCGAACTAAATTATTTTAATTTATGACAGTAAATAAAGATTCTTTGGGCTCTGTAGTGAGGTCGAGACTCCCAGATTGTGAACCAGAGTATTCATGTATTTGTCAACAAATATAACTTATAAATGGAAGCTGGTGTATAAACATAATGAATGACAATATTGTAAAATACAGACATATTGATGTAAAATATGTCTTCATAGTAGAAGTTATAGTTGTTAACAGATGCTCAGTGTCCTTACAGCTGCATACAACTACATTGTAGTGTGTTATAAACTATATATTAGAGGTTTATATACTGCTTATAATGCTAAATAGGAGGGTTTAAGTTAAATTTTTACCAAAAAAGCTAATAATCTTTCTTTGCTGGTTTCTCTTTTTGGTGAAAGAAGTCAAGTTTTGGGGTTAAATTAAAAGAAAATGGCATCTCTTTTCATTCTCTTCAGCTCTAAGAAGTCACAATATTTTTATTTCTGCTACCAAATAATTTGTTTGTGAATTATTCTCTATTTTAAAGCTGAATGTCAGAGAGCAGAATGTCTTTAAATTGGTATTGCACTCCATATTTCCTTCCTCTCTGTCCTGGTTATGAGATCGGCTGAAGTGTTGTCACAGCAACAGAGTTTTTGTTAAATTGTCAGAAGATATTTTATTTATTTAACTGAGCACAAAGCGTGCTTTATAAGGCTGACTAATCTGCTGTTAATGATTCATCCTTTTCCAGAGTCTCTTTCTGTGTTCTGAGTGTTTTCAGTCTCTGTCCAGGAGTTTCACTGGCTTTGAAAATTTGCATCTTGATGATAACAATCACTACAATGGAAAAACAACAACAACAACAACAACAAACTGCAGGCAACTATTAAAGAGAAGTTTGATATTTTAAAACAAGAATTTATATTTTGATGAAAATGCATATTCCATATTTAAGATAAACTATTTTGAAAAAGGGCCATTCAACTTTTTTTCAGGTGATTGATTATCAAATAAAGTATGTAAGTTGACAATGTTTTTACGAGTTTGGATGCATCTTTATCTATCTATCTATCTATCTATCTATCTATCTATCTATCTATCTATCTATCTATCTATCTATCTATCTATCTATCTATCTATCTCATATAATTATCCAGTGTTTCAGTTTTAACGTCTGTTTTGGTTTCGTTTCTATTAATTGCAGAGGCGAATTTGTAAAAACGTGTAAACTGATATTCTTAATGATACATACAGACGACAGGACTAAGCGCGGTCATGTTACGTCGTGACGTCTTGAGCGCGTGTTTTGTGCGTGCGCGCCGGAACTACTGTTGCCTTCAAGTGCTCCTACCGAACTCAAATTTTAGAGAGTCAAGTCTTTAAGTATCCCGACCCAAAAACCACTCTCTGGGATCAACATAACGATGGCTATTTGTAACGAAATGTTCTTCATAATTCATCGTAAGACGTTTTCAGCACATCATGTTTAAATTTGTGTTTACATGTCCCGCGTCATCAAAATCATTTAATGTCACCATTAAAGAAGATTAAGTGAAACAAGAAGAGAAGTTTAATACAGTATATATGCAGTATATAATAAATCAATTAAAACAATGGATCACATCGTTTGTTATTTGGTCTGGGCTAAAAGTTTAGTTTAGTTTAGTTTAGTTTAGTTTAAACTAAAACTGACTAAAAACCTTTAAAGTTTCAGGAAAAAAAAATACGACTGGGGTTCTGAATCAGAGCTATTAGTTTTGAATTTTTCAGTCGTACATTTTGTTTTCATGTTTTTGTTTTTTATTTTGCTTTCATCTAGATTCAGTTCGTTTCCAGAGATGCTCATTTAAGTTTAGTTCTATTGTTTAAGGATGTTTGGTTTTAGTTTAGTTTGTCATAGCTTCAGTATTTTTCATTATAAAAAAGGGGCCAACTCTTAATAATAACCATCGATAATAAATAGTAAATTAATTAACTATACTTGGTTAATAGCTATTTTACTGTTTACTAACAAATAATGAAATTATTTTTAAAAAAAAATCATGTTTACTAAGTATTAGTAATTTTTATTTGTTATTTTATCATTAGTTTGTGTAATATAAAATAAAAATTAGACTTTTTTTGTCGTAGCTGATTACATTTGTAAACTAGTTCATAGTTGCACACACAACAAAAACATCTCGAACAATGCCAGTTAGCCTATAACATTACTAATGATTAATAAACCTAATCAATTATCATGTCATTGTTTGTTAATGGTGGAATAACTGTTTAATTAACTATCAACTAATTAATTATTAATGGTGGTTATTATGAAGTTTGGGCTCTAAATAAATCTGGGCTAGTTATTTGTATATTAATTACTAATTTGGGGAATTTTATATTATATTATATTATATTCATTCACCGTTCATTCATTTATTCATTCAAAAGATCGTAATTGTTACCAGACATTTCCTGTATATCGTTTTGTAAGTATCCTATATATTTTCATTTTTTCCCTACAATGTTTTTAAATGTTAAAATACATTTAGTTCCGTTTCAATGAAGTAAAATAATATAATCCTGATCATCAATCTGCGTCCGTTTTAACGGAACCAAAGTCGGGCTCTGAACGAGGAATTGCGAAATTTCCGACAGTCTTTTAAGGCAACAGCAAAGGCGCGCTCCCCGGACTGCTCCGCTGTAGATCTGTCAGAGGATAGTACTCAGGCAGTGGGACACTGAACGCATCTGGACGGTGGTCGAAGAAGAACAGACCCGTTCAGTTTATCTGTTGTGCTCTAACTGCAAACAGCAGCTCATTTCTGTTTGAAATAATACAACCCGCCGCCATAACTTGTTACAGTTTAAATACGGTCCGGGGTTCACTCTGCCAGGATGCACGGGTCAGCTAGCTAACGTTAGCCGCGGAGCTAGCGTTACACCGTCCACTGCGTGGGGAAAGTAGCGGAGTCCGAGCTCCGTCTTTCAGCCGTGTGGGAGTGAAGAAACCGGAGTAAACATGGAGAAAAGTAACCGTTTGGTAGAACTGTTCCACTATCTGCAAGACCCGCACCTTGTCGCCCGCTTTCAGCGCATTTGTGGGGTACGGGGGACGTTTTCGAGAACCGTCTCTCCCAGCAGCAGCGGCAAAGAAGCGGACCGGGCTCACACGCACAACAACGGGGCTTGCCACCATCACATCACCGGGGAAAACGACAGTGAAAACTTGGCCGTTATCGGAGCTGGAGAAGGGGAGAAAGCACAGACAACAACAGCGGGTGTTCGGAAGAGGATTGTGGGTGATGAAAGTGAGAATCCTCCTCAGAATGGAGCAGTTTTGTCCGCAGCTCCAGCCGGGGGAGAGACGGTCGGTGCGGGGAGTAACGGTCGCAGCCTCCCCGGGGCCACCGCCGCCGCGGGTCAGGGCGGATCGGAGCAGCTCAGTGGTACCAGCACCCTGAAACCCCTCCGCAAAAACTCTCTAACAGGTGACGCCGGGCAGGAGTTCCTGATCGAGAACCGGTTCTTGTACTACCTGTTCACTTTCGGAACCGAGCTGGGCAACGAGCTCTTCTACATCACCTTCTTCCCCTTCGTCATGTGGAACATGGACGCGTTTGTGAGCAGGAGGCTGATCATGGTGTGGGTCTGGGTCATGTACCTGGGGCAGTGCACCAAGGATGTGATCGGCTGGTCTCGACCCGCTTCACCTCCTGTGGTCAAAGTGGAGATGTTTTACAACTCAGAGTACAGCATGCCCTCCACACATGCCATGTCGGGCACGGCCATCCCCTTCTCCCTGTTCTTCATGACCTACGGCCGCTGGGAGGTACAGTACACTGCATCCATCTCAATCTCTGTCAAAAGGGTTTAAAATATGTGACATGTGCAGCAGGAGGAGAGAAGGAGAAGTTGGCGGGAGCTACTTCCTCCTGATTTCAAGAAGAAAGTTCCTCTTGTGGTGTTTCACAACATTAGCCTGTTCAGTAACACCAGCAACTTGTGAAAATCAAAGGAAAACTGAATCACTGAGAGTGATGTGTGTCCACACACACACACACACACACACACACACCATACTGCTGACCTGTTACCTCCTTACCAGAGCTGTGCAGCATCAAACAAATTATCATAACCAAAAGACATTTGTCTAATATTTAGAGCTGCAACAATTAGTCGAATAATCAATTAGTCTTCAACTATTTTGACAATCAGTTTTAATAATTTTTGACGAAAAAATGTCCAACTTCTCTAATGTATGACAGTAAAGTGATTACCTTTAGGTTGTGGACAAAACAAGACATTTGAACACATCATCTTGGGCTTTGAAAAACTCTAATTTGAAATTTTTTCTGACATTTTCCGCATGGTACATTACCTGTCAGGGCTGAAGAATATGCAAAAAAAAAAAGCATTTTTCCTTTAAAAAAAAAGTTGCAGCCTTAATTGCAAATTACAGCCTCCAAGAGTCTATAAAATTGAATGAATACCTCTTCAAAACGGTTACATCATAAATAATAAAGTATAAGTAAAAAAACTAGCAACAAAGTGTGAGATAGCAATACATTTTGAACAAGAAAAGTCACCTGAAATTAAATTGTTGAAAGTAATATCTAAATTTAAAAATAAAAATGAACTGCGCTGAAATTTTGAAAAGTATGGAAATGCATATACAGAAAAGCAGCCTGTAAATCATTTAAATACTGTAGTTTAAATACTGTATGAATGACAGAATTTCCATTCGTCTCTGCATACCCTCCAGCATTTAACAGCACAATAAACACTCTACATAAATTATAATGTCCCCTGAAATACCCAACAACAGAATTCAAATCAGTACTCACACACAGTATTACATGATTATGAGTACACAGTTACTTATACCTGAGATAAACCCTTATGGTTTGTAAGATTGGCCTGCAGATAGATTTTTTAGACTTGGTGTCCATATTCTTCATAATGTAAGAAGGAATTTGTTTTTATTATATTCTGCAGAGATGTGCACATTATCACAGAGCACAGAATCAGATAAAAAAACAACAACTTGGCTTTCTGCCTTGTGCAAGAACAGTGACCGTGTGGCAATGGTTGATTTAGGGTCAAACCTGTGGTCTACTACTAGTGTACACACAGCCCATGGTCCCCCCCGCCCGCCATGCTACAACAACAAAAGCAAACATGTGCAATGTGCCAGCACTTGATACAGGATCACTGAGACTTTGCCCTCTGAAGTCCGCCTTCTGAAGCTGCATCATTAACAATTAATGAGCGGTTGACCCAGTGGATACAGTGACAGAAGCCTGGGCGGCTGTTCAGCTGTATGAGCACATTTGTTGACTCTTTACTACTTGTACTACAATGAAATCAAGCTCACTGTGGACACAACAAGCCTAAAAAAAAAGTCTACAGCCAACTAACAGTAGTCCCATCATGGCAGAATAACGTTCACTACACAAGAGAACATAAATGTTTTAGAAGAATGAAAAATGTAACGGCAACACAAACATAATAATCGTTTGATCAGTTGATGGTCCAGTGCGCAAGATTAACAGGAATTTATTGGCAGAATATGGCAGAAATCTAATGTAAAATTCATAGGTATGCTGTCATTAGTGTATAATTACCTAAAAAAAAGAAGGATCATGTTTACATTACTGGAGAAAGAGCCCTTTACATGTACAGAGGGGCACAAGTCCACTTCCACGGACTCCATATTACACCACCATGTTTCTATAGTAGTCTAGAACAGACAAAGCAAACACTGGCTCAAGATAGGGCCTTTGATGTTATTTGTGATTTTTGTGGCCTCTGTAGTTTCTCCTTCATGTTTGGTGACGTGTGTTTGTAATCTTATTTGTGGGGAGAAAATGGCAGTAATTGGTTCCACCGTCATGATTTTTTTTTTTTAGTCCTCTGTACTAATAAACAAAATATCTGACTGTTATACTTTTGGTTGGACAAAACAAATAATTTGTGTCAATTTGGTCATTTTTCATAATTTCCTGACCATTTATAGGCCAAAAAAGATCACTGATTAATCACGAAAATAGGTGGGAAATTAGCTGATTGTGAAAATACTTTGTCATCCTCAGCTGTGCTTTGACTCTGCTCTACTTGAGCTGTATTTTTAAGCTGAATGCTAACTTGTTGGCATGCTAGCATGCGTGTTTGCCAAGCTGGTTGATGTCATCATGATGACATTTGACATGTAATATTCATCAAATTAGCAATGGCAGCTAGGGATGGGAATTGCTGCGATTTTATTGATACCTAGGCCATTATCGATTTATAGTCATCGCTGTGTAGGAGTAGCAAAGAAAAGAGGCTCTCTACCTTGAGTCTTTCTTGTTGACACTTTCCAGCAGCATAGATGCACAAGTTTGATATTATTGATTTAAATTTAAAAAAAGGAATTGACAAGTTGGAACTGGTTCTCAACTGGAACCGGTTTTTGATTCCCATTCCTACTAATACCTCAGTAAGTAATGATTAACACGCTAACGTGTGTGGCTACATATTCAAACAAACTCCACTTTGGTCAGCGAGCGTCTCTTGACGTCAGCTCATGTTCTACCTCCTGTTTTCCACCTTTGTTTAAGTTCATGAAAAATAATTCATGTGTCCCAAATCATTGGAATAACATGCCTGCAGGAGTTTTGTTTTAACAAGCCATTCTCTGTTGTTCTTTTCTTCACCTCCCATTCACTCAGGAGGAACAACACTCCATTGTGTCCAGTCTGTAAAAGCCAACAAAAAGTCTGTGTAGTCCACGTCCATTGTCTTACTGTGCATCCACACAGTGAGGAACGTGATCAGGAAGTCTATTTGATTTTCACAGAACTGAGAGACAAGGAAAGCTCAAACAATATGTCGATTCTTGTCCTGCTCATCAGCTTAGACTTAATATGGCAGATTTCTTGCTGTAGAGCTGAATATTAATGTCCAGATGAAATCTTATTTTGAGAGTATCTATCTACCTGCCGTATCGTGACGTATAAGTTAAACATGATAGGCAGGTGGGATATAATAACATTGTGAGGAATTTGATTTGAACGTTGAAAAGTGGATGTGTCATAAGCTGGCGAGCCATGCTGTTGCTAGCTAGTTAACAAATGAATCTAAGCTTTGTGCCACTAAAAGTTGTAGACTGATCGGTGGGTGAATGTTGCGGAAGTATTGGATGAAATTGCTTGGTGCAAGCCTACGTAAGCATGACGTGTTTATTTTAATTTACAGAAGGAAAAGATTATTGGATGTTGATATAAGAATGCAAACACAGTGTCGTGGCCATGGTAGTTTCTCCTACACATTTGGAAGGGGAGAGTGAGAAAGGTGTTTGCAGTCTGCAAGCTCACCGCTAGAAGCCACGAAATCTTACACACTTGTTCTTTAATGTGGACAGTGGTACAGCGGCTTCAGCAAAGGAACATTTTCCTTGCTGATTCGGGAACTCTTCTGCAACAGTTATCTGCAGTTTTAGGCCAGTATTGTTCAAGGAGTCTGCACTGAGTACCACTTTCGTTCAGCTTATACTGTTATTGTTGCTTTAGCAGTGTTTCAGTACAGTTCGTTCCTATAATACTATCATTCTCCAGAAAGTTGCTTGATGCTCAGCAGTATTTACTTTGGCGTGGGTGCGGAGAAAAAGCTCATAGTTTTGAAACAATAAATGCGTGGGATTTCAATATTGTGTTTCTTGAATCACAGCGGGCGAGAGCAGAGGTGGGATTGATTTACGACACTCTACCTCCCTGTCTGTCTGCCAGAGCACGAGATAAGAGAGTCGACCCCCTGACCTTCGAGTGTGGAACTCCGAGATAAGACTGATTTAGCGTCTGTAGCTTTCTCATGTCTCCTCACTGCGTCAACAGGTCTTTTCTGCACTCGTCAACCTCAGTTACAAGACACACAAATAGTAGAAAATTTCAGAAAAGCTCTCAAAGTCTGCAAACAATCTGTTCTTTACACTTACTACAAAGCAATAAAGCAAATCTACTGTAAAAAAAAAAAAAGGCCGACCCCTTATCACACAGCCATCAGATTCAAAAAAAGATGACTGACCTTGCCTCTTATTTCAACACGTTGTAGAATTTGTCACACTCAGCAGGAGAAGACCTTTTGGTCTTCTTACAAACTTGTCTTTCTGTTGGGACATTGTGAGGCTTCCAAGATGCTGTGTTTTATATATTGTGTAGTCTGAACTAGGAATTACTGCAACTTATGATTCGTTATGAGCTGTTGCTTATCTCTGACTTTCTCTGGTGTTGTCACTTTGGTGGAGAGCCTGTAGAAACACCGTCTAGACAGTTGATGAACCGCCCTTTGTCTTAATGGAGCATATCATTATTACTCATAGCAGTTACAAACCCTCATCTTTGTCAAAGTTTCAATAATGCATCTAGCATTTCTTTCCACAAACGTGAAAGTGATGATTCCCTGTATTTGGGGGGACATGGCGTACCAAGCATTGTCATGGTTTCTTTGGCAAATATTTTGGTGATCTAAATGACAGATTTACTGGATATTCCCCTGACTGGAACCAGGATCAGTTGAAAGTGTAATGAAGTGACTGTACACATGATTTATTTACTTTTTTTTTTTTTAAAAAGTGGATTTTGTGTCAGGAATCAAAATTCAAAATGTTCAAAATGAACTTGAGAGCCTGACAGATAGCTCTTGATTTTTTCTGAATAGATGAGGATATTAGAGCCGTCACATAGAAGGCAGGTTTGTCCTTCACATCCCCTGCTGCTTGCCGTAGCTGCTCTGTAAGGCTTCCTGCTGGATCGCGGACTCAGATGACTTGTCTGAGAAAAGCAGGAGTGTTTGGATTTGGACGGTCCTCCTCCCATCCCACCACCGCCCTCCTCCAGCTCAGACAGTAACTAGAGCCAGATGTCTCTCTGTGGAAGTTACTGTAAGAGTAAAATAAGGAAGGGCACGAGGCACTGAACAGAAAAGAGCAGCTCACGGAGAGGAAGTAGGAGAGAGAAGGCGGAAGAGAGGAAGGAAGTAGAGAAAAGATTATTAGACTAGATAGTAGATGAGAGGAGATTAGACAAGATGAGACTAGAGGGCAAGAGAGGTGGTCAGGGGCAAGCAGAGAAGAGGGGATTATTACAGAAAAGTGATGAGGAGGAGGAAGGATAAAAGAGGAGAAGACAGACTAAAGGTAAAGAGAGGGCTGGAAAAGGAGATAAGATGATGAGACAGCATGAAAAGAGGAGCTGAGGAAAAGAGTGATGCAGAGCATGTTAAACCAGAATATAAGAGCTGCTCGACTGAAAATTCAGATTGTGTTTTTATCAGATTGTGTGATATAAAATCTGATTATGTCGTCTAGTAGAGCCAGAGCAGAAAACATTATGGTAAACAGGTTTTGTGTGAGACTTCCTCCCTCGAGCGGGAACGTTAGGTGGGAACGGTACAGCTTTTCCTGCAAGCATGAATGATTGTAACAGTATAGCATTTCCTAATTCCAACCCTGAGTTTTCATTCAAATTGTAGATGAATATCAAGCAGAAAGCTCTTCTGTTGCATTCAAAAGAAGAAAAATAATGTTTGTTTAATTTTTAAGAGTTGAAAGAGCTAAAGTAGTTAAATTTGTAACGATAAAGAGGTGCTGCAAACAGAAAACAGCAGCCAATTCCATTCAAATATTTGATATAAGGTCAAACATATGAGGCCACATTACATCCTAATGACTGCAGCCTGTTGCAGTAGCTGTGTGTGAGTTAAAGCATAGCTTAGTTTGAATGTAGTGAGGGAGATCTGCTATAACATAGTAAAATGGGTTGTACAATAACAATAAAATTGTGGTTTTCTCACATTTAAGTGAAGATTGCTGTGTTTACCATTCAAAGAGACAAATTAAAACTTCAGAAACAAAAAAGTTCCCTAAAACTTCAGTGAGTGAGCATTTTTAAAGCCTCTCTCTCGTTGACATTTAGAGCTGCAGATGTGTGAAATTGCAGTTTGTAGTTTTTAGTAACAGCGATTACAAGTAATTCAGTAAGCGCTCAGTCTTTATCTGCGGTATCACAGACTTCCAACATGAGAAGAATATTCACAACTTTGGTTTGTTCGTACCCACAAACCCGATTAGTTTACATCTTGGCAGTGTTGAAAAGTGAAATACAGCACACCCTGAGAGCAGTGTGGTTTGGGTGTGTGTGTGTATGTATGTATAGTATGTATGTCACGGGAGCGAGCACAGAGGGATCTCTACACTGAGGCTAACAGTCAATAAGCAGTGTGCAGAGAACCACAAGCCACACAAAAAAAACACCATGTCCATAAAACTTTGCACGAGGCGACTGCCGCAACACCACCACGGTCACGGGCGTGAGGCCAGAGCGAGCGGGCAAACATGGCCGTGGGACCCGTTGACACATGCTCTGTTTGCTCATGGATGGAGGACAGTGTTTGGACAACATCTCCACATGGTCCCCTCAGTCCCTCCTCCCGTCTCTCCCCCGCCTCAGACTTGATGCTGGTTTTCCCCAAACACAGCGTTGGTCTGAGCATGTCGGGCGGCTGCGTCTGAGCCGGCCTCACAGCTAATCCACACACATAAAAGACGCCTGTTTCTCAACCAAAACCTCCCTTGGCGCTGACCTCATTTTTGAAAGAGTTCTCAGTCTATAATTGACACCCTGAAGTGCAGCCTGGTGGTTAGGGAAACACCTGTAGGAGAGTCTCACAGGAGGTATCTGACTGAACTGTCGGCTGGAACCAGACAGTCACATATTTGATGCAACAACTTGTGTTTTGTCTTTGAGGAAGACGCCTCTGCCTGGTGATTCCTGATCTAAATGGCTAAAATGACCCTGCTTAGAAAAACTTGAAGAATAGCACCAGCACACTTTGTTTTTTTGTTTGTTTGTTTACTTCACAGTTCATTTAAAAGGACAGTTACATTGATGCAACATCAAGGATAATACAAGAAACTCACAGGACTTATTTCTAATGTGGTCCTTGTTGTAATTAATGGAATAATGAAGCATGGCAATTAGCAGCATATAAAAGCAAATACAACGTTGATATAGAAAAATATTCACATTTGACATAAAATGGAAATATTCGGACAACAGACTAAAATACATACTTACCATAATACTAAAACTTATCCCATAAATGAGTTACTTACAGCCTTTCTGCTCAACTGTCTTTACAAAGCTATGTTATCTTAAACATAACTGTGTTTGTAGTCTGTTTAATGCTGTTAGGAACCTTATTCTGATCTGGGGCACCTGAGTATCTACAAGAACTTTTACCCGTCTGGCTACAGATTCTCAACAGTGTCAGATTTGCTATCCTGGGCCTGTTGTTGTGCCTGGGAGCCTCTCTGACTTGTGGGGAAAAAAAGTTT
>JAJHUR010130310.1:7494-49108 GCA_027495735.1 Lutjanus campechanus | reverse complement strand
AAAAGTCCTCTCACACATAGTAACACAGGCATGATGGGAAGAGCCGAGCGGAGGAGCCGGAGCAGAGGATCAGTTGTTCAAAAAAACAACTGTCGCCTTCGTCCAACTGTTAAAAACACACTAGACGTGCACACATGCCCTCCTACAGGGTTTAATTAGCACACAAGCACTGATACATGTGTCTAATTTGTCATGCGTGTCATTTATATGAGTGTGTGTGGGTGTGCACATGTGCCTCGATGGACTCAGCTCAACAGGAACTGCTTCTTCCAGTCCTCCAGAGAAGTTGAATAGTGTGAACATAACAACTTCCTAAACACACACGCACACACACACACCTGCTCAGTAAAACTGGGTGTCTGCTGTGTGTAAAATTATCTGTGTAAATTTAGCAAGTGATTTCATGTTTATTTCTGCTTCAGGCACCGGGCAGACTTCACACACATATACATGGATGCACACGTGGCAATACACAAACACATGCAGCATAAATTAGGCGGGGGAAAAAATGCCTGAAAATGCAATTTAGTTGATTTTGCTGATAATTTTGTGGTAGGAATGTAATGATACCAAAAACACAAGGATAATACCACAATCCATTCACAATAAAAAATTTATTGTGACTGTACAAAACACAACTTTTTCCCTGTGATGTCCTCCGGCTGCTCTGCCACAACTTTTGGTGATTTATGCTATGGAGTTTTCTGATTTCTAGACAAGTTTTACATGTTGTTAGCAGCTATTTTAGCTGCTAGTTAGCTCAGAGATCAGTCTGGCCATGTGAGACTACAGCAGCCAGTGCTTCTGAGCAACATCTTATCATGGAAAAGAGCGCTATTGGGAAATGACTGATTAAATTCCTGTTTATCAAACCACAAATTAGATCAGAATGAGGTTCGAAAAAAGACAGACACAGCTGGAGCAGAGTGTTTCTGGGGAATGATTACTGTACGCAACCACATAACCTTACAACATATTTCACTGATTTTGGTGAAACTGGATCATATTTTATGGAGATAATATTTTCTAGTTTTACCTCTGAAGTCCTCCGGCTGCTCTGCCTCAACTTTTTGTGATTTACGCCTACATGCAGCAGACTCTGTCTGGACTGGGAGCTCAAAACACCAGGGGAGTGAATGGCTAACTAGTGGTAGCGGTTAGCGGCATTACCATACCTGTCCTTCAAAAACTCTGTAAATCACAGAGAGCAGCGGGACATCAGAGGGAAAACAGAAAATATGAAACACCCTCACAACTGAAAAAGCCCTCTCTGTGAGAAAAACTGAACACAAACATAATGCTGAGCTGAGTGGTCTAACAAAGACAGACTTAGTGTTGACGTGTTGTGCACGCTGTGCATGTCAACAGCGTGCACACATCA
Source organism: Lutjanus campechanus (assembly GCA_027495735.1). Lineage (NCBI taxonomy): Eukaryota > Metazoa > Chordata > Actinopteri > Lutjaniformes > Lutjanidae > Lutjanus > Lutjanus campechanus. The sequence goes on along the minus strand of JAJHUR010130310.1, from coordinate 47,727 downwards.
GGTGTCATCGAAGGTAGAAAAAAAATGTCGGAAATTATGCAAATTATGCATTTAAGGCATCTGCAACTTGAGCGTTTTGCTGAGTGTTTATCCAATTATTAAATTATCAGACACTTTGGTCATGATTAATCTGAACATCCAACAGTATAACACAAAATAAGAAAAGCCTAATAGGTCTCTTTTATCAAATGAAGAAAAAGGACTTGAAATAATGCATTTTCTTGTTGCGCAAATTTTGCTTTTCCTTTTAACTTAAAGGGCTTCTGCTTTCCAGCCATGATGAAACATGTGCAATGATTGTTTGAATTATGTAGCCAATGTACAAGTGGAAAACAAAAGCGATGCAGCAGTAGGTAGCAGTCTTTTATAAAATAAAATAAAAATAATAAAATAAAACTAAACATTTAATGTTGTGGTGCAGTATTGAGAGAGATTTTTTTTTTTTAAATATGAGCAGGCATTTCATGTGATTTCTTATTACATGAAAAAAAATCTGACCCTGTGAATAAGCAAAATGTTAAATGTGTTAAATTTTTATTTGTGTTCCAAGTACTATATAGGTTTTAAATCAAATGCTCTCAATGAAAAGATTACTGTAGTCATTACTGCATTGGCAAGTGCATGTTGTTGTGCATGTCAGCCTTATATTTTTATGTAATGTTATTTTTAATACTTGCATTGAAACCACCTGCCCACTGGGACAAATAAAGTTTAAACTTGAACCTGATATCACATGAAAAAGGCGATTCCCCCTCCCCATCTCTGTGATTATACACACACACTCACTTTAGACCATGCCTGCCAAATGCCATCTCCATGGCGATAACCCTTTCCCTGGATTGAGCGGCGGGTGGAATGCTCCCAGGGTTACCGTGCCAACAGCAGGAAACGCAGTTCACATCGCTGCACTATTCTTCATTCCCAGTCTCACTTCCTCTCAAGAAGGACACATCCAACACAGACACACACGCAAAGTTGCCTTGGGAACCTCCTCCCCAAACTTCAGAGAAATGAACCGAGTTCAAGCGGTGCTTCCGTGATAGATGAAGTGAATCAGTGCCGGCCACGGTCTACCTCACATCCGAATCAGAGGAGGGCAACATGGGAGCAGTTAAAGACACAGCTGCTGTAGCCGTCTGAGAGGAAGCAGAGGGGGCTGTCCTGTGATAAAAACGTCATAGCAGCCAACAGTCTAGATTTACAAATAATAAAGTTAAATTTTCTATAATGTACGTGGTGATTTTCTTATTTTAAACCAGCAAATAACATGGACAAACATTTTGTCATACAGATACTCTGCCACCACCAGCTGGCTTGAGTGGAACGTTCTGTTGCTAGTAGCAACAATTTCTAGCACAATTCTCCAGCAGTTGTTTACATACACCAGTTTGTCAGAACTGTGACAAAGCAAGTCAGTGATCTGCTCCTCAAATGCCCCTGTAAGTGCAGGATCCATAGGTATAGGTATGTCTATATAAGATAGCAGTTTTGTGAATTAGTTTTTCTGCAAAAGTCCCGCCCCTTTTTGCTCTGTGCTCCAATAAAAGCTGAGCGAGCTTGGTACCCAGTGGAACATTGGTCAACTTTCTGCTGTCTTGTTTCCTGTATGCAGTTTTGTCTGGGTTGTTATGGGTTGTGTAGGCGTGAGGAGTGAGACTGGGTAGGGTTAGGTTAAGAAAATCAAGGTTAGCCAATCAGAGGCAGAGTAGGATGGATCATAAATTAAAAAAGCTTCCTGTACTGGGTCCTGTAAAAGTGACATGTCACATTTTAATTAGCTAGGCAAAATGCTCAGGAATTAGATAAATAAGCTAGATCAATTGTTGGCTAGCTAGTAGCTAATGTTTTGCTAATATTAGCTCACTTGAGATGGGATTATGTGTCACTGTTACAGGTCCCTCAGCAAACATCTTTCAAACATCTTCATGTTTAATGTCTTCTTCACAAATTTGGCTTCTTTTCAACATAGATGAGCAATCTGGCATATAGCATATAGCACATCACAGGAAACAGGAGAGGAGAAAGTTGACTGAGGTTCTGCTTCTCAGCTTAGCTCACTCAACTGCTATTGGAGCACAGAGCAAAAAGGGACGGGACTCTATATGTATCCTTCACTTATTTAATTACTGTGCCATACGCATCTTTACTTTCCGGCAGAGAATTGGATGAAGCTACAATCAGCAGCCATTAGCATAGCCTAGCATAAAGAGTAGAATTAAGGGGAAACAGCTCGCTATCCAAAGATAACAAAGCCCATCTACTAGCACCTCTAAAGCTCACTAATTAACACGTTATATCTTGTTTCCTTGATCCATACAAATACTGCTGTGCAAAAACAACACATTACCATTTTGTGGGGGTTTATGTGACAGACTTTTTGTTGGTTCTGAGCAGTTGCCAGGCAACAAGCAGAGACTACTGCTCCAAGGCTTGGAAATAATTTGGCACATGGGCTAACCCCCTTTAAAACATTTGTCTTTTTTACACCTCGGTTTTGTGTGGATTAAACAGATGAGATATAAAATTATTTATTTAGCTTTACAGAGTTTTTCTCCATTTAAAGTCTTCATGCTAAGCTAAGCTAACCGGCTGCCAGCTGTAGACTTATAGACATGAATATGGTCTCATCTCACTGTCTGCAAATAAAAGCAAGTAAGCATAATTTCAAAAACACTGAACTATTCCTTTAATACAGTTCTTTCACTGGTGTAATGAATAGCTGTGCAGAAGAAAAGATATGTCTGAGTATTTATCAAATTTAAATTAAGAAAAAATAAAGTTTAATGAACATAAACATCCAGTTGATAAAACATTCATGCCGTTTACATTGCAGTTTCTTTTGTTTGTCAACATACTTGCCAGTACAAATATAACTGTGACAACCTGATATAAACTGAAAATATCAGATGCCAGCTCTCTTCCTTATGTGCACACTCTCAGTATGTCATTCTAAATAACTGCATCACATAAATGCATAAGATCTAAAGCAGACATTTTGAGGCAATAAAAGGAGGAAATACTTAATGTTATTAAAAGATTTATAGAAATTTTTACTTAATGTTTCCTTTACTGCCTATTTCTGGGAGGGTTGCCCGGCTACATCGCCAAAAAAACTGCCCAGTAAATCACCTCCCTCTGCAGGAACAGCAGCCTGTCAACAAGTAATCTTTAATAACAACAAACTCCAGGCCTTCATTGGCCAGCACGGCTTTTTATATTTATACACGCGGCTATCAGAGCAAGTTTTGCATTACCTTCCCATGGCTATCTTAAGATTTAGAGTAAGTGAGCTAATCCTACATCAGCAATAGTGATGGGCCAGAGCCTGGGGCTGCAGAGAGAGAGCTGTCACTAGAGTGCAGCGAGAGGCTTCAAACAGCCAATGGCGGAGCAGATCAGCTCCTGTTTCTCCTCTTTTTCAAAGAGTTAGAGTAAAGATAGACAGGAATGTTAGGAGGGAGAAATGTGCCTGCATTAAGAAGTAGCTACTGCACAAGGCATTGCTCATTCTGCTGCAGCCCTGCGATATTAATAACAGATCTTTGCAGGAGATGGTCGGTGTATAAGAAGGAACAAGTGAAGAATTGTAAAAAAGTATGTTGCATAAGTTATGATACTAACCTGAAGACCATTTAGATGCAGCATACAAACCACCTTAACATCCCCTTTCTTTGCGAGAAATATTCGCCCAGTAAACTATACTATTCGAGTATACAACGTATGCCTGGAAACACTTTTCACGGCACTTTATCTTGCACCACCCTTTCATTTCAACGGTTATTTCATCATACTGAAATGGCAAATTGTGCCATAGTTTCAACACAGGACACTTTTCCTTCCTTTACTTCACTGAAGAGAAAAAACTGTTAAAAGCATCAAAAGCAGCTTAAGAAATGGCAGAACACACAAAAACCCACACGAGCAATAAAACCGATTTTGATTGGGCTTCTAAAACACTAGTGTTAGTTCACAGATCATCCTGTAGATGGAGCTGTAGATCCTCATCATATCAAGAAACAGAAGTGAGGTCGGCCTGCGAGCCCACACTGTACCCTGTAGTACAGTAGGGGCTGAGAGTCGCTAGAGGGAAGCAGCTCTCTACTTGTCTAAACCGTCCAACACTCAGTCCTCAGGGATGAGCCTGGATCTGACAGAAGATGCTGGTTTGTGCTGCCTTTGATCCCTCGTGAGAAGTTTGTTTGGTGATAAACATGCATTTATTGATTATCTAAGAGGGAAACTCCAAATATCATTTTTATACAAACAACTTTAAAGGTAGAATATGCAGGATTTGTCTGTTGTTGTTTGTGAATGCATCAGAAAGAAAGCGGACTGTTGAGTCTCATTCCCAGGTTGTCAAATACCAATCCTAAGTGTCCTGATCGCAACAGAAGAATGAGAAAATAAGAAAATAAAGCAGAGGGCAGGATCTCTGCAGAAACACACTTTTACACACTTCTAGTGGGTCATAAGTGATGATTGAAAGGGATTCTATCTATGTTGCTCTTTTGGAAAATCCTGCGTCGTATGCCTTCAACAAAAATAAAAACATGCATTTGTCATTAGTGAGACAGAACTGAATTTGTGGACTCAAATGCAATAAGTCAAAGACAAATAAGACAAATAGGAAAAACAAATCTAAGTAGGTCAGCATTACAAGCAGATGTAGCTTGTAATTCATTCATTCAGAGTTACTGTTTGTCTGCATTATGTAGTGAAATTGAGGACACATGCATGAAACTTTGATCAAAGGTGGGAAGTAACAAAGTACAAATACTTTGTTACTGTATTAAGGAAGCAATATGTAACAACTGTGCATCCAAAAATGAGCGCAGCAGTCCAAATAGTGAGCTGGAGCCACAGACTGTATATTACATAGGTTGCAATCCATATTTAATATAATGTCTATGGTGTAAGTGATTTTTAACTGTTTTTAACTGTTAATTCTATGTCAATGCAAAGTTAAGCCAGTTATCCAAAAAACAAAAGCCCACTGCTCTGAAAACACACAGCCTGGAGTTTGAGTTCAGTGGCTGCCTGTCTCACTGTCTGCCAGACTCCATTAACGCATCGTTAAATTGAATCGTTATAAACAGATTATTAATGATTTCTTACAGCTCAAATAGACAATTACTCATTAAGCAAACATTCTGCATTAATTTGAACTCTAATTAACGTGAAACACATATCACAATCACACAAGTTAAGGAAACAGAATAGAAATTTCTAGGACACCACAGCTGTAGCATTGTTGTCAGAGAAGTGAGTGTTTCAACTTCGCATGTTTCCTTAATCTCTCATGATATAGTATTATGCTCATTTCAGGATTTATTACAGTAAATACAGATTTCTCCTTTAAGTTTTCAGGTGTCTGTACTTCACTTCAGTTATTTTTTCCAAACTTTTTACTTTTACTTCCTACATTTTGGCACAAATATCTGTGCTTTCTACTCCTTTTATTTTCAAAACAGGTTTGTTACTTTAGCTTTAATGCATTTGAGGGGAATTATTGATTATATTTATTTTGCATAATTGTGTGCCGCCTTACCAACATCAAGACTGATTTCAACCTAAATGGATGCAACAATACCACATAGAAAAGATCATTCAAATCCATCAGTGCATATCACACATGACAGACGTAACAAGATGGAAATGATGCAACAAGACAAAACAGACAAGAGAGCAACACTCAAAATGAAATGTCCTTTAGACGGCTACTTTTTATACTTTGAGTACACTTCAGAGGCAGTACTTTTTTTTACTTTTACTTGAGTATATAGGTTTAGTACTTCTGCTTTTACCACAGCCTTTTTTTACACAAGTATCTGTACTTCTACTTGAGTAAAGAAGGTGTGTACTTTGGCCACCTCTGTCCAACATGTTTGTTCTCATTTAGTGGTGAGAGCATCTCAGCACTGAGGCAGTGTTCTGGAGAAAACCCCCGGCCCAGTTTGGGTGGAGCTGGGTGAAGGGTGACTTCAAAGGGAGAGGGGAGGGTGGGGTTAAACAGGGAGACAGCAGGGAGGGTGGGTGACACCCAAGCTTGTATCGAGTCATGATGTTCTGGAACATTGGCAAACTCTTTCACATGGAAACAAACTCACACACACACACGCACACACACGCATGGACACGTACACACGGGCAGCCACACCCACATCAACACCGTCGGTATTCTGAAATAAACCTAAAACCAGTCTCCATCTGATCTCCCCTGGTGCCATGATTCTGCACGGGAGCCCCCCCTCACCATCAGCCAATCATATTGCTCAGCTGATATTCTGGGGTAGGGGAGTCCCACCACCTACCTCCTGCATATAAACATGTTGTGGTGGTTTCCATGGTGACACAAAGGGAGTTACGCAGCAATGCCTCCCACAAAGCTAAGAACTTTTCTGATGAAAAAGAGACTTGCATAAAACAGTTGGTGTGTGTGTGTGCATATAAGCATCTGTGCAAGTGTACACACTCCAACAGAGAACTTGGAACAGCAGTTGGATGCTATCCCAGCCTGCACTGGGAGTGGTGGTTCATGATGTCACTTGCTCAAAAGTACTGCGAGTGTGTGTGTGTGTGTGTGTGTGTGTGTGTGTGTGTGTGTGTGTGTGTGTGTGTGTGTGTGTGTGTGTGACTATTTCCCAGCCAAATGTGTGAAGTTAATGAACTCTAGGGGCTGTGATGATAGCTGCCATACCATGGTCATGTGATGCCGACCGTGGGGCTGAGCTCATCACCGTCATCGCCGTAATTTTAATTTGAAGGGTCAATCTCACATTTAGTTCAGTGCATGGATCTGCTAATACACCTAAGGATCACACAAGTCAGGAACACAGCCTCTGATTGCAAATGAATTTATCTCACAGCCTGAGGCAAGGTATGCCTACAATGGAGGTACAATTTCTTTATGAGGACTTAAAGAATCAAGTATGGAAGCTTTAGATATTTGTATGGTGTCAGTGTGTTATGTTGTGATTGGTTGGACTCTTTATCCTTTAAATAAAATGTTTGAACACAGGAAGGTAAGAAACTGTAAGCTACTGCTACTGATATTAAAGTAGATATGAGCAATTCATAAGTCAATGTCCCACTTGGGCCACCCAAGTCAGAAAAGTCTGGAAATGCCCCTGCACATCTCCAAAACAAACGCTGCAGTTCAAGGCTGGATTACAAAGCTTCTGAAAGTGATATGATCACACAGGACCAATGGTGTATTGGTACAATGCCTGTCCTGCTCAGCTTACCCCTGACACTCTTCCAGCAGTTGGGAAACAACAGACAAGACTTTTCTTGGTCTTGAGAAGAAATGTCTTATATTAACTGAAACACTGTAACCTGAACTGTACATTGACTGACAGAGTGACAACTTATGGCTAAGTTTAAGTTCGGTTCTGCTAGCAGTAGCTGTAGTCTACGACTCGCTCTCGCTGCACACACTTATGCACTGTCCTATTCCTTAAAGCAGCTATGCTATGCTTAAGACAGTATCCTTCAATAAAGTTCAGTAAATCATAATTATTAAGGCAGTACTGGTAAACTGCCACCCTGCAGGAATATGTTGCTTTATCACAGCGGTAAGAACAAATCCATACTGTCACAGCCCTAATGAACTCCACCATTTCTGAGTGTGTGTATGTGTGTATCAAAGTGTTGGGTGGTGAATGTTCCATTGTCCAGGCGAACCTCGGATGGTATTGGAAAAGTCCTCTCACACATAGTAACACAGGCCCCCATCTGGGAGTGCATTGTGTGTGTGTGTGTGTGTGTGTGTGTGTGTGTGTGTGTGTGTGTGTGTGTGTGTGTGTGTGTTTAAATGAATGCATTCATCTGTGTGCACCTAGGTTGAAACGGGCGTCTTTCCCCGCTTGGCCGAGGTCCCTGCTGTGACCTTATTTCCTGTGGAAGCAGCCGAGGAATGATGTCATCCTCCGACAACCCAGAGTCAACAACTGTATGCTGTAGCCCCCCTCGCCCCACACCTCACTAACCCCCCCTCCCCCCCCTCCCCCTGCACCATGAGATTCTCTCTCATCTACGCCCGTTCCCCTACTTCTCTAACTCCCTATGAATTCCTCTTTTCTCTAAGTCAACTTCTCAGATAACACAAAAACTTTTCCCCCTGCTGTCTCACACAGACACTCATTCATTTTGGCTTTCCTGTCCTGTTGTTATTTCCTTTTTATCTCCACGCTCCTTCCAAACTTTTTTCAAGGCTCCCTGTGCCAAAAAGTAGCGGGTCGAAAGGTCAGCAGTTTCTTTCCTCAGCGGGCTGAGGACAGAAATATTGGCAGGAACAGTCAGAAAGAGGAACACTGACTCATGCAAGAAGACTGTTATTGTCACAGGAGAATATGTCCAACTGTATGAAACACAGGTGTATCCACCAAGGCTGGGTATCACTCAAAAAGTTTTGTTACCAGTACTGATACCTTGACTTCAATACCGGTTCTTGAGCAATACTTATTTTCAATACCAATTTTATAAAATACATTTTAACAAAGAGAATTTCACATTGCACATTACTGTACAATTACTCACTTCAAAGGAAGAATGTGTTCAAAGACCTGGGAGCAGCAGGAGAAACTGTTTGTACTCTGTGCACTTTGCTCAATAGGGCAGAACGATTTTGAAAAAATATCTAATTGCGATTATTTTGACTGATATAGCAATTGCGATATGATTTGCGATATCAGAGGTAATGAGATTTTTTACATCATTATTCTTATTTTGATTGAAAAACATGTTAAAATGACTATGGTGTGATTTTTTTTGCAGGAATTTGTACCAAATAAAGATGTTATTTTAAGTCTGCAGAATCTGATTTGTAGGACAGGACATCTCTGCCTCACGACATTCATTAATTTAAAAGATTTTTGACAGACATTTTGCCTTTAACAAATATTGCACCTCCTGTGATTTGAAAATTGCAGAAAGCCATATTGCGATTGGTGAGACCTCTTACTTTCTCAGTGCTAAAGAGCAGCTAGCCCGGCCTGACAACCAGACATCGTGTCAACGTGTAAAACAACACAAGGTTTGTCACTGTTATTGACATTCATAAATGTGCGTGTTTATATTTTAGAGTTTTGTGCTGTTCTGAGTGAGTTTGAGCTCCAAAAAAAGAGATTTTCCTGCTTTGTGGAATATTACCCCCAGATAAACTTCTTCATTTACAAATAAAGCATATTTTGTTTGTTATAAAATCACCAACTGTTGACATTTAGATGTGTGTGTGGATTTACATGTGCCCATGCATGTGTGAGTATGTATGCGCACATGCAGGTAATGTGCATGCAAGGTATAGAAGTATGTGGATTTAATTGTTTGTGTACGTAGGTGCAGGTGTGCGTCTAAGTCTATGTGCACACCAAATTATGGATATGCACGTTTGTATATTGTCTGCACACTAGGTACTTTTGTGTACTTGCATGATATAATATGAATCAATCTAAGTTTAATTACTTAAAGAATGTATCTGTATACCTAACTTGTTTTTTTGTTTGTTCTGTCAACATGAACTAATAAAAAAGTTGTTCACAAAAAAGAATTTTGTAGTCCTGAGGGTTTATGGTAAATCCATTGAGAAAACTTAGAACAAAGTTTTTATTCAAACAAGTTTTCTTTGTAACTTTACAAAAACAAACTTTAAAAAAAAATCAATTTTCACTTCCTCCCACAATTTCCTTGCAAAAAAGTCCTGAATACATTGCAACATGCATCAGAATTTTTTGTTTGTTTGTTTGTTTTTAGAAAAGCTGTCGTGACAGCAAGCATTTTAGCCCCCAACAATCCCAAGAAAAGCCTGCAAAATCCTGCAGGGACTGATGGAAAAGTGAAACTTAGCACAGCTTAACTGTTATCCTAAAGTTAGAAGAGTTTATTTTAGATTCTGGGAAATCAGGATGCTTGTGTAATACACTTTTACTATCTTACGTTAGGATAGGAACATTAGAAACTGTTCATCTGTAATGGCTTTTTTCCTAAAACAGTTACTAACCCTAATTACCATGGTGACCAAACCAAGTCAGGATGTTTCTAGAATATGGCCTCTGATGCAGGTTCTGACAAAGAGTGAAGTGAATCTCTACCACCTTCTCACCAGTTTCCTGAGGGAAACCCTCCAGCACAGCCTAACTTGAGCTGTTGCTCATCAGCACTATTCTTGCCTAGCAACACGTCCACAGCAGTTGGCGAAAACACTCAAATCAGCAGCGGGTTAATTAAGCCATCAGAATGGCAGCTCTGGACGCAGCCAGGAGCGGACGTGCGCCTGTAAATCATGGCACCATCGACTGTACTGAAACAACCCAGCTGAAACAAAAACATACAGGTCAAATTTAGGTGCTCTCAAATATCTCCTCTATTTCCCAAAAACGGAGAGAGAGGGGAGGAGAAAGACGGGCCGTTGACCTGGAGAACCGCTAACAGATTTTCCCGACTCTGCAGCATCACCGCTGCCACGTCTCCACCGCTCTCAGTTTGACTGTTGTGGCCTCGCCTCTGATTTATATCAGCTGGCTTCCTTGTCTCCATGGAGATTAATGGGTCTGCTCTGACAGGTGCAGAAAGCCCTGTATTAGTCTGTCACCAGCAGAATCAACAATAAACACGTGTCCGCATGCGCTCGCGCGCACACACACGCGCACGCACGCACAGATGAGGATGCTACTGCCCGAGGCCGGTGTCATCCCAGACGGCTTAGCAGAGCTTCCCATCAAAGCCGCGGCGGTGCCAAGGGAAACACAGCTACAAATCTCCAAGGTGGAGTGTGTGTGTGTGTGTGTGAGTGTGTGTGCAGTTGTGTGTGAGAGCGCAAGGGCATTTTCTCACATGTGTGTGAGGGGGGCTCGTCTTGTTTATACTTTGATTGGCAGCTTAATGTGCGACTGAGGCAGGGGGCGGGGTTGGCGCTGAGGAATATTAGCATAATTCCCAGAGTGCCGGAGTTGGTGTTGGGTGTCGGAGAGCTATTCCGAAACTCAGCTGTGACCCACAGTAGCAGTGGGTCAACTTACCCTCGAGCCAACAAACAGACAAACACACACATGCTCGGTCAAACACACTCACCACATGGGATTCTTATTAATACACCTGCATGGATACATAAACTACTCATCCTTGAGAGCTGGGACAACACCGTATTTTGAGGGGGTGGGGTTGATTTTTACACTTAAATTATGATATATTTTTTTTATTAAATGTACATTAACTCCGCCAGATGGAAAATCTGACGTCTTGAAGAGTTGACAAAATGTTGCATTATTTCATTTCATAGCACAGTCATAGTAAGCAGTCATTTTATTTTTTAAAGTCACTAATAGTTTTCTTAATGCTGATCAAATACACATTTTTAAACCACAGTTCTTATTTTGCTAAAATATCAAAGAGAAAAAACTTTTGCACATGTGTAGGCTAACAGGTGTGTAGGAGAAGATAATAACAAGATAATTGATAATAACAAGGAAAAAAGACTTTCGCACACTGTCCCATGCACATGCAATCAAAGATTTAATAACAATGTAATTAAATCTTTGATTGCAAGTGTAGACGACAGATGCAAAAACAGATTTTGCTTTGTTCTCACATTTTTTCAGTTTTGTTATCTCTAGTATTAATCTACAAAGTAGATTATAATAAAATATAATAAAAAAAAATAAAGAAGACACACTGATTGAAAAGATGTGTCCAAACTTTTGACTGGTACTTAAAGAATAAATTTTCACCCCCAAAAAATGGAAAGACCGCCTGAATACACACACAACACACAAACAAACATGAACACCATCACACACCCACACACACACACACACATGCAGGTCCATTTACACTGTGGCGACAGTGAGTCTGTTAGCGGGATGCCATAGTACCGAGGGGTGGACAGATTTAGGCCTCCCTCACACCTAGCCCTGCCAGGGGTGGAGGGGGTTGGAGGGTACCGTTAACACTCAGTGTGCCAACAGATGCCTCCCACACCCCTACCCCACCTCGCCCCACCCTTCCTGCCCCCACCAAATCCTGCTGTGCTCCAATCAGCACCTCTCGTTGGGTTGCTCTGCCCTGCACACAGCAACAACTGTTATTCACCGCTCCCAAAATAACACAGCAGCCAATCAGAGGAGCGGCGGTCAACGCGGACTGACTCCTTGACTGCAGGTGAAAGAAGGACACAAAGACGGAAAACAAAAGGGGACGCAGACGCGGGAAAGAAAGAGGAAAAAAAGCTGCAAGAATGGCAAAATAAAAACAAGAAATGTGGAGGCAGAGGAGCAGAAAAAAAACATAAAAACAGAGAGGAAAGAGGGATGGCTAGGCAGACAGAGCAGAGGACGGAGGAGGAATGAGATCGCGTAATGATGTGTTCGGGTGCTGGCTGTTCTGTTCTGACTGTGGCAGCTACCATGGTAACCTCATAAATAGGTGCCCTACATATCATCAGGGCATAAGGTTACACAGCTCAGTAAATAAACACACAAACAGCAGCGGGAGACTGGTGGGAAGGAGGAGGAGGGTGATGGGAGAGCAGCAAAATAAGAAAATCAGTTAAAGAGGTTTCAAAAAATCAAAGGCAGTGAGAGGAAAACTGACAACGCTAATGACTTGATCCTCTGTGTAGGTGTTAATGTGTGTCTGCCTGTCATACACTCTTAGAAAATAAAGAACCATTAACGGTTCTCCAGCTTGTCCCCCCCGGCAGAACTATTTTTGGTTCTTGTTAAAACCTTTTATAAAGGACTCCACTTGGATCCCATTCAGAGTTCTAAAGGGTTAAACCTAGAACCATCTGTGACAGGTTTCACCAAAAAACCCCTACGAGAGGTTCTACAGGGAACCCTCGCATGGTGTGATGGTTCCACTCAGACTCCTCTCTGAGGGTTCTATCCATAACCTTTCCACCTTCTAAGGGTGGTGACAAGAAGACACTGAAGGGGAACCTCTTCATATTCCGATGGTTTTATCTAAAACGCATTCTACCGAGAACCTCTTGATATTCCAAGGGTTTTTATCCAGAACACGCCAAGGTGGTTCTAACAAGAACCTCTTCATATTCCGATGGTTTTATCTAAAACTCATTCTACCGAGAACCTCTTGATATTCCAAGGATCTTATCTAGAACACGCCAAGGTGGTTCTAACAGGAACCTTTTTATATTCAAAGGCTTTTATCTAGAACACACTCAGGAGATTCCACCGAGAACCTCTTGATATTCCAAGGGTTTTTATCCAGAACACGCCAAGGTGGTTCTAACAAGAACCTTTTTATATTCCAAGGCTTTTATCTAGAACACACTCAGGGGATTCCACTGAAAACCTCTTGATCTTCCAAGGATCTTATCTAGAACACACCGAAGTGGTTCTATTAAGAACATTTTAATATTCCGTGGGTTTTATCTAGAACACATTAAGGAGATTATACCGAGAACTTCTTTATATTCCAAGGATTTTATCTGGAACACACACAGGTGGTTCTACCAAGAACCTTTTTATATTCTGAGGGTTTTATGTAGAACGCACCCCGGGGATTCTGTCAAGTACCCTTTTATATTCCAAAGGTTTCATCTAGAACCCACTCACAGGGTTCCACAGAAAACCCTTTAATATTACGGTGGAACAAAACCCTTGATAAAAGAGATTTTCAAGGATTTCAACAATCCTTGAAGAAGAGGTTTAAAAAAAGGTTCTTAGGATAAAAAAAGGACTCTTCAGGAGCAGATGGTTCTTGGTAGAACCTCAGCCCTTCAGGAGGAGCCCTTATTTCTAAGAGTGTACATAATTACCTAAATCTACAATGTGCTCCTGCTGAACACCCACATAAGAGACCAGCTGAGGTAAGCCCCCCTTTCTAAGTTTATTCACTGCGATGTCAGTGCCTTATGCACAGAAACACACGCTCCAATTGCCTTTCCCTCTCTGTCCCTCTGTAGCACAACCCTAAATTACCTTTAAATATTCCCCAGGGTGGAAAGGAGCGCCAACACACACACACACACACACACACACACACACACACACACAGGTCTGCACACACTCACTCACATACACACACTCACGGTTCAAAACACAAGTTAGAAACCAGGAAAAGTCAACAAAGAGCCACTCCTAGCACAATGAGCTGTTCTGTTCCATGATTCAGAGTGCCGCCAACCGTTTTATTCGAGCCCAGATAGGGAAACTGTATCAGCGTGTTCATCACAGTTAATGAACACTATTCATCACGGCCCATCAATTACAGCGGCATCAACCCCGTTGTGTCACAGCGATAAAATTCTCGCCTGGGCGGCGTTTTATATGACATGTACTGAAAGCAATTGTCTATTCTTTGTCTAATTCTGTCAATCACTCTGTTTCTTGGTTCCTGCATTTCTGACACTTAGCCAGTCACTCTGGGACTGCATATCTATTTGCTTCTTACACCATGGCAACAGTAATATTCAAAATACATATTTGGATGCTGCTGCTGCTGCTGGATTATGATCTTGACTATGTGCAACTACAGTGAATGTGAAATAAGTCAAAGCTGCACAGCATGTAAAAACTCTCAACAATCACAAAATGCAAAGAAACGTGTCCTCTGCTGATATCTGCTTTAACTGAGACACTGATTTGCAACAGATTTGTGAGATACCATCCTACGAATACCAGAAGTGGCATTGTCTTCTACAAAGCAGCGAGCTGGTGCTTCAGCCAGGGAGAGTTGGACTCAATAATGACTGTTATTTTTCCAGCAGACACAAAGAATAATAATTCAGGTCTGAAATGTGGAGTTTATTACATGATTTAGTGGGATAGTTTAGCTTGGATTATTTGAAGTGGGGTTGTATGAGGTACTTATCAATGGTCAGTGTATAACTACAACAGATGCTGGGCAACATGTCCCCAGTTTGGAGGAGCAAAGAGGAGCACCAGCACAGAAGCCAAGCAGCAAACTTAATTTATCCACCTATCCACCTAAAAATCAGTTTAAGTATACAGAATGTTTAGAATATTTTCATCTCTTAACCTTGCCACCAGATAGCCTTTTCTGATGGGGAAACTGCAGTTACATAAGCCAAATGTCGTTCTTTCTCACTCAGCCAAACTCAATAAGCAAAATCAGTAATTTTACCTAACAAAACAAAGAAGTTCCCTGGTCTAGCACTGCCTCAAACACTCAAAAACACAACAAACTAACGATCAAGCCAATGGTAGACCAACAACTCCTATGTTGTGCCAGGTAAAATTCCTGATTTGGTCAGTGGAGTCTGGCTGAGCAAGAGAAATATATTTGGCAATATTTGCTTTATCTAATGGCAGTTTCCCATCAGAAAGGGCTGTTTTAAGGCAGGGTAAAGCAGTGAAAATATTCTAAATATAGCTACACTTAAAATAATGATGATTTTTTTTTGGTTGACCTTTTTCAAGTGGCTAAAATTTGTGTTGCTGCTGACCCTGTCCACAGCAATACACTGGTACTCCTGCTGTTTCTCCAAACTGTGGCTGTGCCGACCACCATCTACTGTAGATAATACACTGGCTATAAATACGTAACTCAAACAACCCCTAAAATAATCTATCCCTTTAAGTCCTTGAAATTCCTCGTCCTCTATTTCGTGATGAGTTTTAAATGTAAGAGCTGATATCTCTAATGGTGCGTTGATACATGGGTTATCACACAGCTGTTGTGCATCTGTTAGTAGCTTTCATGTTAAGTTGTGTTTTTCACTTACTCTGATCACCTCCGGGGTCTGCTGGATGAGGAGGGTTGAACCAGTGTCTCTGGCAGCAGCAGCAGCCTCTCCGACAGTAACTGCATCTCTTGTGGGTACCGCAGTTGGGATGGGGGCTGGAACTTCAGGTGCAGCCACAGGTGTAGGTTCAGCTGACTGTGGGGAGGAATGCAGGCTTGCAGGTGCAGATGCTACAGGGGCAGGGATGGCTTGTGGATCAGTCTCGACTGCAGAGGATTCTGTGACTTTATCTGTAGCCTCAGTTGGTTCGGGTATGGGTGCAGGTAGAGGTTTGGGGGCAGCATCAGGTGCAGGTTCGGATGTAGCATTGCACACAGCCTCTGATACTGCAGTTACAGATGTTGGTGCAGGTGAAACTGCAGGCGTGTTTGCCAAAGAGAGTTTTGGTGGTATAGCTGGGACTGCATTTGCATGCATGGATGGCACAGTGGCTGGAGCTGGTGGGTTTGTGCTCTCCACAGGGGTGTCAGCCCTGCCGGCAGTGGCCAGTGTGTCCTGAAGGAGCCTCATCACCTCCCGCTCCTTCCCACTGTTCCTCTCAGCACTTCCTGTGCTCCCTGCCCCAGAATCCACCAGCTCCTGAGCAAAGCTCTCAATGCTCTCCAGGATCCTCAGCAGCAGAGCCCCATCCTCCTCCTCCCCTCCGACCACAGCGTCACTGTTCTCTCCCTGTGGAGGAGTGAAACTCTGGGGAGTCCTGGAGGTAGGGCCATTCATGGCGAGGTGGTTGTCTGGCTTCTGGACATGGAATTGGGTCATTTTGGGCTGAGCGAGGGACTCTGAGGAAGTGATTCCCTGGCTTCCATCTCTCTTCCTGGTTTTGGCTGGAAGCGGAGGCTCAGTGTTTCTGGGATGGCTCATACTCTGTGAGAGATTCTCCAAGTCCATCAGCAGCTTGTCGATGTCATCATTCCTATGTGAGACAGCTTTGGGTGCTGAGACTGTTTGCGAGCCAGCAGAAGACCAAGCGGGGCTGTAGCCAGTGCTGACCGGCAATGTATTTGAAGAGTTATGAAGTGTGTGTGGATGGGACAGGTGTTGACCAAACGTTGTCCCATTGGAAGTTTTCACCCCTCTGGTTGGAGTAAGGGCCTGTTGTGAGATCTCTGGTGTCTTGTCCACATCTGCCTCCTCCTCCTCAATATAAAGAGCCTCCATGGGGGATGCTGGAGGAGTGTGTGCATATGGTGGGGTCGGGGAGGTACGAAGAGGGGAAGGAGAGTGTGTCGGAGAGGATCTGGATGGAGAGCATGTTACAGATGGGGGAGAAAGGGTGTGTTGTGTGATAGAAGAAGGATGTTGTAGTCCATTGGTAAGTGGAGAGGCTCTGGACGGAGAGCTTTGGACTGGTTTGGTGTGGATGGAGTCTGATTTCAAAGACGAGGAAGAAGATAGAACAGAGGAGGGAGTAGAAGTCTTTGAGACAGGAGGTGACTGCACCACATCCTCGTAGCGAGGAGGTTGCTCATTGCCAAATATTGGAGAGTATGGCCCCTGCTGGATGGAGTGAAGAGTGTTAACCAGCTCAGCGAGATCACCCTGACCCCCCTGTCCACTGCCTCCCAAACTTCCAACTCCCTCCAGCTCCAGAGGCAGTCTCTTCAGATAGGAGCTGAGTCGGCTCATCACGGCCCGATACACACTGTCAGGACTGGCTCCTCCATCCTCCGGCCCTCCACCGGCTTTGCGTCTGATGCACTGCTTGATGATGTCAGTGCATTTCTTTAGGTCTTCAGAACATTTGAGCAAGATGTCAAGGCAGGCACGGATGTCCTCACCGCCTGCTCCCCCACCTGCCTCCCCTCGTGTCTTTTCCAGCAAACGGGTGATCAGGTTCTCCTCTCCAAGGGCATTGAGGTACAAGGAGGCCACGGTGTTTAGACTTTGGTCCAAAGACGCAGAGCTCGATAGGCTGCTTGTCGATCCACCACCCACTTTGGTGATGGATGACAAGGTGCCTGTGCTGCCCTTTAGCTTTGTCTCCTCCAAGCCTGCTCCTTTCCCTGGCACAAATGGTGGCAGGTTCTCATCGTTAGGAGTAGTCATGCCATTTGTCATGCCATTAGTTGTTCCATTTGTGGTGATCTGGGAGCTAAAGTGGCCGTAGATGATCTCCAGGTCGGTGGAGCGACGGCTGAAAGAGTCTGGACGGACCTTACGACCTTTCCGGAAGGTGACATGGCTGGAGGAGGAGAGGCGGAGCTTGTCAAATGAAAACTCTTTGAGCTTGCCACTGGCCAGGTTGATGGCCTCTTCGGTAATGTCTTTCAGACTCCCAGAGGAGCTCAGGTTCCCTGTCGACCCTCCGACAGTGGAGGACTTTTTACCACGCCACGTGGGGCTGTCCTCCCCAAGAGACAAATTGCCACTGCTGCCGGCCCTCTCTAGACCATTATAACTGGTATCCATGGTAACACTAATTTTACCATGGTTGGAAAGTTGCTGAGGGATCATGTTACGGGAGTGTATGAGTGAGCTGTTTGGGTCAGTGTATGAAGGGTCAGGTGCAACGAGCAGCTCAGAGCACGTGCCGCGGTGTGCGACAGTACAGTCCAGTCCCTGGGACAGCGCCCCACATGGCCCTGAGCAGTAGTGCACAGCATGGGAGTGAGTGCGCCGGTCCACTACCACGCTGTTGTAGCAGCTCACACTGCTCACAACTACACGATAGGCTGCTGCCATGGTGATCAATGTCTTTCAGGGCATAGGAAGGTCAAAATAAGTTCAAAATGTGAAACAAAAATAATATTGCTTCAAAAAATCCAACAGGATTGTAATGTTTTGTTGAAATTCCTTCAGTTGAGAGACAAAAGCAGAAAAAGGATGTCTTTTAACTCCATGATGACAGGTTTCAAAGACATACAATGCTGTAGCAGATACAAAAAAATGGCAATCAGTATCTGTAAAGAAGATGTCTAAAACAAGAACTTCCAAAGTCGATATCCTTTCATGCTTGCACCTAAAAAAGCTTTAAAGGGTTCCACTCTCTAGCAGAGGCAAAGAATTCCTTGTCTGCAATCTCTGGGCCTCTTAATAACAGCTGTAAGGTTCCTCCTCTCCACAGGAACCTTCTCCGTTTCCTCTCTAGCAGCAGCTCATTAGCCAGTAATGACAGCCGTGGAGGATGGCAACAGCAGAAGATCCAGCTGGGATATCACCCATCCTTCCAGAGAAGCAGCCCCAGGGGCCTAATCCGAGGCCAGCGAGGCCTTGACATCGCCCCGGCCGAGGCTCATCCCCTGGGCAATGAGACGTTGGAAGAACCCCCTTATCTCACTCTGTGGTTTCTGAAGTCCTGACGGAGCCGAGAAGCGTTCGTCGACTCCAGCACAGCTGCAGACTAGCAGGGGACTGACCGCAGATGGCCGACTGCCTCTTTCTTTCTGTGCGTGAGTCTGTCAGTCCCGTACTCTCTCTCGCCCCTTCCGTCTCCCGCTGTCAGCCATGTGTCAGAGGAAGTGTGTGTTTCTGACAGGAGGACACCACCTGCGAGTCAGCAGAGAAGGGAGCCAGGGAGGGAGGGAGGAGAGAGGGTGAGAAAGAGGGAAAGGGAAAACAGAGGAAGAGAAAGTAAATCATTAAGACAGTTATCGAGAAGTGGATGATTGTGAATTTGAGTGCATGCATGTGGTGCGCACACATACGGAGTTGCGTATGAGCAACACACTCTCCCTCCAGCTATCATCCAGATGACAGCTGATATGAGGGTTTAGCCTCTTTATCATCAAAAAACCTGCAAAACCGCACATAACTTCCCACCACATTAACCTCAGATACACACACATACAGATCAAACGGAGGAGAGGAAGGGAGCCTGAGAAGCGTGGAAGGTTAAACTGGCAAAACATGAAAAAAGATGTGACTCCATCTCTCGTCACAGCAGAACTACAAAGAGTTTTCTTTTAACCCTGCTGAGAAATCACGACTCAATAAAAGAGAGAGAAAACACCTGTTGCTTTCACGTTCTCTGTGCTCCCGCGCGAATCCTGGATTATGTTTATAAAGGCAAATAAAGATGCCTTTTTCTGCTCTACCTTCTTTTACTCTTTTCTGTTTCATTCTATTCAACTTCAGTGTGTCAGAAGAGGCAAAAAGACTAAAGCAGACAGGCACAAACTTACATACAAGGAGGACAGACAGAAACACACACAGATACAACCAAAGTAGTGAAATAGGGGCAACAGTGTGACAGCTGTCCCAAACTCTGTATACTGTAACAAAGTAGGGGCGTAAGAAAATATCGCTATACTACCTAATGCATATGATCCTACGTTCTTTACTGACAATTATCCTAAATTTAGATTAAAAGAAAAGATTAAAAGCAATGTACAGTGTCATGATACGTACTGTATCACCAGATTCTTGTCTTGTCAAAGGGGTGTAAAATCTGACTTCTGACCTACAGATCCACCTAGATGGTCCATTTTCACCACTGAACGCATGCAGACAGTGAATCATGTTTCAGAATTTAGTCACATATTTTGATTTTGACCACTTTGACTTAAGATTTCTAAAATTTTCAAAATGAAAACACTTTAGTTTGCTGATAAACATCTACTGCTGACCTGGGAACCAACTGTATTGGACTGCATTGCAGTGTACTGTTCAGTATTTTGTATTGTGCTTTAATCCACCAGGTTTTCACTTTTTCTGGCCTTCATCTCAGGCCTTTCTCAACTCCACTCTGTCTTGGAAGCATGGGAGATTGACATGCATACGTGCACCTTTTCCATGAGTTGGCAGTCTGTTTGTTTTATTTGGTTCCACCTTTTCTACTTCATGCATTGTTTTCTCTGTTGTGAAAAGATGAAAAATGTCCATCAAATATGTATTTTTTTAAAAACACTATACTGCTGAGGGTTTCATATAGGAAGGAGCGGCAGTTCTGTGCAGTAAAAGAGGTCAAGCAATATGTAAATACCAGCAACATGCCACATACCAGGAACTAACAGAGCCAGAGCAGAAGGTAAACACATTGTGCAGTAAACCTGCAGGCAAGACTGATTTGTAGTGATTTAAAGGCTGCCTAAAAGGGCAAAAACATTAACCATGAGAGGACCCATTTTTTAAAATTCTTTTTTATGTCACTCTCACCCTTTAAAAATATATATATATATATTTCACTGCCAATGTCTGCATCTGTCTCCTGCTCTATCAATTACTTTTAGATGCTTTAGTTTCAGTGTTCAATTGCACTGATTTCATTTTCTCCCTCTTTTTTCCCTCCCCCCCTCCACAGGAGACGCATTCCTCAGAGCTGTGCCCTGTTTTACACATGCATGCCCATACAGTGCGTATTGTACATACATACGTACACATTAACTGTAATGCTGTGGTGAGACGCACCACTCCAGCCACAACCACACACATGCAATCTAAAGCTCAAGCTTAATCCCAACTACACAAACATACTGTCTGTTTACTGAAACTGATATCTGAATCGCAGAAATCCTAATGACGTCCAAAGTTGAATCTTAAAAGGATTCAAAGAGAAAAAAAAATCTGGAGAAGCCAAGGTCTTGTATGACTAATAATTGTTTTTTAAGAATTTTTCAGGTTTGTTTAAGCTTTCATGAAAAAACCTGCCAACACAGACACAGAGGTGATAGTTTATTTAAGTTCAAACCTGTGGGATGCAGGATTTTCAGAATAACCACCGGGAGAAAGAACAACATCGAAAGGTTATTACAACTCAGACTGAGAGCGCGGACATACGATCTGCGGTGGGTTCTCGGGGGGATTATGGAGCCAGAGTTTCCTACTTAAAAGTGTGAAAAAGAGCAACTGGGGAGAGGGGGGAGGAATGATTGGTGGGCTTGTGGGTGGGGGAGAGTGACGGGTGAAGGTGGGGGTGGTGAGTTTGTGGCACCTGGAAAAACAACTATTAAGGAGTAATATGGAAAAAACAGGCGGTCGCCTCATCTCTCTGTCTCCCTTTCTGTCCGCGCAAACACAACAGCTGGATGCTGCTGAATCAGTCTCTTGAGCAGGAAATTACACTTCCTGGCAAGAAATCTGGACAGACGGTTAGAAATAGACTATTATAGGATAGTGATCGCACACACATATGTCCGCGCACACTCCTTCCTCTTTGCTGTACACAGTCTTAATATCTGTGTGTATATCCTGGTAAACGACAGCTTCCCAAAATGATACCGAGCATGTAAACAAACTCCACTTGTGTTTACAACAGTGAGCAACCTCCACACACACACATGCACGTGCATTCACCCACTCACGAACGTCTGCACATGCTTCACTGACACATATAACAGAAAAAGATGATTCAGTGGTACCCACACACACGCACACACACACACACACACACACACTCACGCACACACACATTCTGTTGTGTCTTTTCAATCCTTGCTATGATTTAGTGGCAGCTTAGTGTTGGCGATTTTCTTTGGACATATTTTATGGGCGAGTTAGCGGAGAATGCGTGGAGATATCAGCTTTCAGTTTAACATCAACAAGCCAAAGCTTACAGACAAAATCAGGAATGTCTTTGGACGTGAGACATGCAGGTTTATTTTTAAGAAATCTTGCAGGGAAATAAAAAAATAAATAATAAAGGTTTGTTCACTCTCATGACCTTTTCAATCAAGCAACAGGTACAACACTCTGGTTTATTTCATTGCTAAAACTGGACGAGTGCACTCAGGCGGGTACAGATCTCCATCAAGCAACAGATGGTGAAGCACCTACTGCAATGACACCACAACTGCCACATGCAACAAGCTGAGTTGTGTTTTGTATAGTACATGCTCAGTTGAGTTTAAGATGCATAGAATAGTGTAATGTATGGTAACTAAGTGTAATAAGGGAACAATAAACAGGACAATAATATGATGAATATGATGCATTGATCTAGATTGAACCACCCAGCAGGCAGGGCTGTTGGTGCTTACTCAAGATATTAACACAAGATTTCCATCAGTGTTGTGGATATTATGACTAACTAGGTAAATAAAAAACAAATCATAGAAAAGCTAGAACAGTCAGTAATGTTCAGAAAAGTACATCATTTTACAGTAATGCAGCATTTAAAACCATGAAAAGACATGAAACACTTATGATGTATCATGATATAATCTATGACGATATCTAGTCTCTAATCAAACTATCAATATAATATTGATATATTGCCCAGCCCTAGTAGGTGTAATAATAAACAACAATAAATGGAGCTAAAGTACACAGTGAAGGATGCCTCTTAGGTTTATGTGAGGTTTTTAACAAAGGGAACCATAATGCAATTTGTGGTGGAATCTGATCCGTCCTCTTTATCCTTTATTTCCCCCCACTTCCTCTTTTTCTCCCAGAGGTTTTATTGCTCTCTTTGTCTGTGTGAACGGATTCAAAAGCAGGACAAGAAGAGAGTTCAGGAGGTAGATTGGTTGATTGTGTTGCCTAAGTTTCCCTGCGGTTATTTGACAGCCTTCTCCCTCTCTCCTTCACATCCACTCACGCTCTCCCCTCTTTCTCTGCCTCTTCTCCTCTCCCTCCCTCCTGTCCTTCCCCTCCATCTAAAAAAGTCTTCCCTTCAACCTGACCTTCACCAGGAAGCACTAAATCACCAGAGGCCACTTCTGTCACAACCTCAAATCCAGCCACTAAAAGTATGTTTGAGCAAGTATGTGTGCGCGTGCACGGAAAGAGGTTGTGAGCTTTGCACATGTTAATGCATGCATGTTGTTTTGCTGCATGTGTGTGTGTGTGTTAATGGGTACACACAACGAGGGGCCAGGGGGGCCTCCCAGGGGAAGTGGGTCTTTGTGAAGAAGTAGGCCCAAATAGGAACCCCAAACATCCCCGCAGGGAGAGAGGACAGGTCTATACTAGCCTTCTGACTGTATACACACACACACAGCCTGAGCACAACTTCAGTGTTGCTTCTGAGCTCACACTGAGAAAACAGAGAGCTCTGCTATGCTGTGCACATACTAAACAGAACCAACAGAGAGACTAGTGGCTCTGTGGGTATTTACTTCTGTGCTATGATGGGGGGCAACAGCAGCTACAAAAGAGGGATTACCGAGCTTTATTCAACATTACTCTCTGCTGAGAAACACATACTCATAAGGAAATGCATACAGACACATGCAAACACAAAAACTCTGCGCTAATGTCTGCATTAGATCATTTGTAGGTATCGCCAGATGGGTTTGGAGAATAAAATAAAATATTGCGGCAAGCAGCACAGAATGAGAGCAATGAAGCAGCTGTTCCATGAATTCTGAGTGCGTGACACGTTGATAAATAATTAATTTGTGATGTCATAATGTCATGCAATAACTAAGCATATAAATCAATAATAATTTAATATAATAATAATTTGATGTAAGGTTAAAAATGTATGTGTTAAAATCCAATGTGTAAAATGTAAAAATGAATATAAATGACTAAAAATGTTACAACCACATATGTTTCTTGTCCAGAACTAATGTTCCCTGCGTGTGGTGCCTGTGTGGCCAAGATCATTGCGGGACCTTATACAACGCAAGGTGAGCATTGTTCCATGAGGCTCTACTGGTTTTCATTCACATCTGTTCACATCTGAAGCTCAATCAGACGGTAAAGGGATTTTTAGGAAACTTTCAAGAAACTTTAAATGACTTTCAAGGATTTTAAACCTCTTTTCGCGACAAGCTGCCAACAAGATGTTTGTTGAAATTGTAAAATGTCTTTTGTTTGCCTCCTAATTTTTTTTTTTTTTTTTAGATATTTTGGCTTTTGTTCATTCATGGATATATTTCTCACAGTGTAAGGCATAAGGCGTGATGGCATGATGGTGTGACTAAGGCTAGGGTGCAGCAGAGAAATAAGACGTGCCTTGCCCGAGAATTAAACAGCTGTTTAAAGAACCGACCCGTGTCTGCGTTGTTGTGAAGAGAGCTACATACCTTTTGAGCTGCTCACAAGAAATGTAACAGCCACGTCACTAATAGTTAAAACTACAAACCAGCACAAAAATGACAATCATCAACATATACCACCACGCTTTTAACAGACTAACACTGAGAAAAAGTAACATTTGCATTTTGTTACAGATGTAACCAGTCTGATCCAATATCGAACCGGTATTGACGTACAGCATTCATTGATCATCTGACTCATGACACTGAACCACATAACAATCTAAATTCCACACACCATCTGTGTTTGCCATGTGTTTTCTATTTGCAAACACTACGCTAAAGCAATAGCAATTAAGGGCTGAATTGAATTACTTTGAAAAACTGGGATGGTCATTTTTCACTATTTTTTAAATTCTATAGACGCTGCAGCCCTAGATTAAACATGACAATCAACTTCAGTCTTTGTTGTCATCTTATAACCACTAATGAAACAGTTTTTTACAGGGGCAAGTAAAAGTTGAAAAGTAGATTTCTGAAAAAAACAACAACCAAACATTAATGTTGATCCCTGTAATTTCTGTGTGGGTTGCAACAAAGGTAGTGAAGATTCAGAACCACTCCTATAATGCACCATTTTTTAAATTCAACAACTACAAAATCATTTGATCAGTTATTTAAAAAGACTTTTATTTATTGCTTATTTATTTCTTCCATCTATCCTTTCATTCTTTAGTTCTTTCTCACAGTTTTCCCCTCTAACACACTCTGATCTTTACAAATGTCCAACAAACTAACTGCAGTTCTGACCCACTTCTCTGCTTCTCACATGAATTATTTACTCTGACTTCTAAGTGCCTGTTTGCCTCCAAATACACACAGACACACACGCAAAGACTACACAGTCGTTCCCCTTGAGAAAGGAGTCAAACTCATTCTACAGCAGAGTTGGTTCATCAGCTGTGAATCAATCAGCTGTCTCGCTGTCATTTTGAGACAGAGGTGCAGACGGATCAGACAGAAGATACTCTGGCAGACAGCTCTGTCCTCGTCAGACCCCGGACCGCACTTTCAAAATCATCATCATCGTTTTCTATGTCAGCTACAGCTGCAGCAAAAGTCAGACTGAGGAAAAGAGGGAGAAAGGTGGTTTGGCAATCAGATCGTTCAAGAAAGGAAGAAGAGAAACATAAAAAAAAAATCAGCACAAGAGAAAAACTGTAAAACTGCCACAGGAAATTTACTGTTTTTTGTTTTTAATCTTAACTCAGTTTCAAACTATTTGCAGAGTTCTGGTGCATCGCCTCACTATCTCCCTCTTTCCTGCCTATTGTCTAATAACACAAAAATACATAAAATATAATTTGTTAAATATGTGACATTTAAAACGCAGCAGGAGGTTCCTGTTGACCGCACCAGATGCACAAGGCTATCAGTCTTTCTCGAGGAGGAGAGCTGGAGTTTTTGGGGGTCTGGTTTACCAAAAAGCCCCGCCAGGTCCCACACAGAGACAAGCAGGGAGCTGCTCTGCAAACCAGACATCTGTACACGAGCCAAAACACAGGCTGGAGGAGGATCACAGGGGATAACTGACACAATTAAGGATTAAAGGACGGTTAAGGTTTATTTAAATCTTATAAAGAGAAGAAAGCATAAAATAGCCATTTTCCTACATCTGTGGATGAGGAATATCCCTAAAATGAGGGAGGACAACAGCTCAGGTGTGCTAACAAAGTATGTGCATGTACAAACATATATACACACCACATATTAATGTGCATTCATCCTGTAGTTTGATTGTTTTTGGTTTCCATGGAGTTTTATCCTTATGATATATTTACTCAGGATGCATATTTGCCAACCCCCATTTTCCCAGGAGACTCCCATTTTTCCTTGCCCTCTCACTAATTCCTCCCGGGATCACAATTCCACTCTATTTCCCCCAATTTCTGACAAATGTTCAAACTTTTCTTTTCCTTTTCATTAACCTGTTTCTGGCTCTGCACAGCGTGTTTAAGCCCTACAGTATGACTCCGAACATCTACTGTTTGCACACGGACAACAATACAGTTACATCAAACCAGACTCTGGAGACAAGAATTCACGTCTTCAGGAAAGTTTTAATGGAAAAGGGCATGCGTTTTGTAAAATCTGCAACGTTCATTTTCTTTTTGAGGCAGGGCAAAAAATAAATGAATGAAAGAGAACTGATGAACATTAGTTCATCATGCCGGAGAAAGCAGGAAAAGCAGGATTCAACATAAAACTGTTGTTGCAGTATATTATTGTATATTTTGTTATTTTCATGCAGGAAGCAAAGTCTCTGAAACTCAATATTTTTGGTTTCAAGTCCTCCATATTTTTGAGGTCTCAAGTTTGGCAAGTACGTAGGGATTCTCCAGAGTCGACTGAGATTCATCAAGTTGAGCTGTCGTTTTTGTTATGTTTTGTTTTTCTGTTAGTCAGTGTACTTTTGGGGGACATTACAGTCCCCAGAAGTAGCTGCAGAGTGATGTTCCTCACTTTCACACTGCTCTCCAGTGTAAAATCTTTCCACTTTATTAAGTTGTTCCGTCCAGGTGGCTTGGTAGCTCAATTGGTGGAGCACTGCGCTTTGTGTACTGATGCTGTGAGCAGTGCACGTACAGTCGTCCGACTGCCACCACCAACTTTGTTTAATCCCTGGAGCATTTACCCAGATAGTGCGGTTCGTTTGGGTTGGTGTGATCACTGCCATGGACCAAGCAAAGTGCAGCAAAGGGCTGCAAGTAGAAGTCAAACTCGCGGCCGCTGCAGAGGGCCTCATAGCATCTGTACATGGGGTAGTTATTAGCTTGTATCTGACATTATGTGAACATCACGTCACCCTACACATCCCGCCAAACCCTGTTCAAAAGTCTGGCAATTCAGTAAAGCTTTGCTTGATAGTCTTTGCGACAAAAAGGAACAAATAGTTAAATATTCGTACTGAACAGCCAAATTCCAAATCCAAAGCGGGTACAGCCCATGCTAATATTTACCTGTGTGTTTACGCCTCACACACATGAACACAATCACACACATATTTGCCATCTTCAAAGAGAAAATGAAGAAAAAGAGACGGATGTGTAAACAGCATATGTTTGTTATCAAACCTGTAAAACTGAATACGAACAGGAGTGTGTGTGTGTATGTGTGTGTGTGTCTGGCAGAGACTTGGGGGTTCTCTCATTATGTCTGCCAAACTTATTGTCTGGATGAGACCCAGACTGCTGAGAGCACAAATCACTGCACTCTGGAGAGAGAGAGACACACACACACACACACACACACACAGCTGTTGGTGATGAAACCACGTCTGCAGGCTTGATAGAGCACGCCCCAGAATAATAGCAGCGCTGGTCTTTATAGGTCAGAACAGCAGTCGGTGCTGAACAGGACTGAGCTGCAGGCAGGCAGGTCGGGGCCTATAGGGACAACTTCACAGGAATCACTGTGAAGGCGTTTTTAACATAAACAAAGAGAGGAAACGGGAGACAAAGACAGTATTGATTTATATTTGTATAGTTGGAATTCATCTTAATGTTATGACAGAAGGTGATTAATCTGTTTCTAGCGCTTTTCCCTACCAGGCAACAAAGTCTCATGGTCTTTGTAGGTCACTGCAGCAGGCAGGAGTGGGCTTTAAGGACATTTCTGCTTCTATAGGCAGACAAGGCAACAGCAGCAAATGGACTGGATGTGATGTATGGACTGAAGTAGATTCCACTTAGTTATCACACAGCCTCAGCTCCAATAACCATGGCCGGGATTATGACTGCTATCTATGTGGGGTAAATCAGTAGTAGAAGATCCGACATGATCCTACAGATCCATTTAAAGCTACAACAATTTGTCTCACTCAATTAATCGCTTAGTTGGTGGATAGGAAAGTAATTGGATAATCAATTTAATCATAAAGTAAAAATTCTAATTCTAAAATTTCAGGATATGATCACAGTAAACTGGGCTGTGGGAAACTGTAATAGATAATCAATTAACTGAGAAAATAAATGTAAATTCAAAACAGTTGAAATGACCCTGCAGCCTTATATCTATTAATGAAGCGGTTGAAACTGTGCTCACATTAGCTGACTGGCATCAGCTGCTTCTTTCATGCTTCACAGTCATTCATTAGCTAATTGCTTACCAGCTGATTAGTGATATCCAGTCATGCAGGTGTACAGAGCCATTATAACCAGGCGCACTTCTCACTAATACGATCATACACCATTGCTATTACACATCACTCCATCCACCTACTTAAGTACACAATGTGTCAAGGAGGGAAAAATAGTTTTCTCAACAGAATCCTTGTTGCTGCTCAGCTCCTTTGAGAGCTCCGTCAATGGCCGAAGATTTTCTGCATATTTTCTGCATATGTAGCTCTAAAAACTAAATGCTTTGATCAATATAGACCGATGACAGACTGCTAGTTTCACTGCTAAAACTGGGTGGAAACAATTCGAGGAGAGAAAAAAAAGGACTCCACTGCTGAATCAATTCAAAGTTGTAAGGGCGCCCTTCATATTGCAACTACCTTACATTTAGAAATCCCCGACTGTCTGGTATCACAAGATTACTCTGTAACTATTTGCTATGAATCGTCAGTTCCTTTATTTCTGACTGAAACTGAGCTAAACTGGGCTAACCCAACATTTAACATACTTTCAAACTGCACACAGATCAAACATCCTTGAGTTTGTCTGATTCCAGTAAAGTTTGTAATATAGCAAATCACAGCAAAGCGAAAAAGCCACTTAAACATGATTAGTTCTACTGTCGCGTCAAGACTCCCTTCCTCTTGGTCTGACTTGCTCCATCATTTCTGTCATCCTCCTGCTTGTCTCTTCCCTTTTTAGTCTCCTAGGGTGACCAGGTGTTCCACTTTACATGGCACTGCACAGCATTTGTATCCCTCGTCTCGTGTTGCACATATTGAAATGATGTCCTGCATTTTGTTTGGCTCTAATTTTTAGAAATCAAACCGCTGCAGGACATGCACTTCTCTACAATCTGGCTTTTACCCAATAGTTGTGAAGAAAGCAGCGGAGGCTGTCATCATGGGACTGTGTTTGATGTCAATCAAATGGCGCACACGGGGGTCAGGTGCAGGTTAACCTGTCATCATCTTTGCTATCTGAAATATACCAATTGGGAAAAAATTGCAAGTCACCCTCAAAGTCACAAGCTGTGCAGATATGACAGGAAGTTACACAGGAAACATGTGGCTCAAAAAGTTGTGCCAATCCATGCACGCATTCCAACTGGAACCCAAAGATGCATAAAAGTAAAAAATCAATTTTCTAAATGCCAATTAACATGTTACTGACAGAGCGAAAAAGGCGGAACTCAGCTGCGAGGGCAATGCAGCACCGGCACACGCTGCACATGAGTTATCAGCGGTCAACAGGGAGAGAGAGATTAACTTCATCTTCTCAAAACGCAGCGGTCGCAATCATGTTTCAATTCAGTGTCTAAATAATTGCGCTCGCGAGATTAACGTTAAGTGTGTTGTGAATATGTTTCACACCATCAGCCAGAGACTAACGTTAAGACCCTGACAGAGCGGAGCAGCAATCCGCTTTAACAAACGACAGCGGCTGAGCGACACACACCACGGCATTGAACAACTTCACCAACTCTGTGGTGGAGAAAATAACCCTCTGCTCAGTCTGTTCACCTCAGAAACCCTGTGTCTGCTCAGTATGTTGGACAGTGATGGCTTTCACCGGAGCTAACGGTGCAGCAAAGAGGCTGCTCTCCACTGACCAAGACATAAAGTCCCTCTCACTTGTTATGCTCAAAGCTTAAAATTTTAATGCATCGAGAATTCTATTATCATTGAATCCTTGCCCTCTGAATCAGAATTGAATTGCAAGGTAACAAAAGTTTCCTGCCCCTAATATTTGCTGTGTCCTTCACATGCAAAAGGCCAAACCTGTGACCTGCAGTGCGCTACTGAAATGCTTCCCCTTTTGTTCACAGGGGCCTCCAAAATCAACACAATATGAGAGTGCCTTGCAGCAGCTTTAAGTTAGACCTTAAATGGAAATTTTAGACGACCTCTCAGCATTGGTAACGTGTCCCCCTCTTTGTCCCACGTTTGGTTTGTCGGGATCTGGTCACCCTACTCCCTCCTCTTGTCATTATCCCCCTCCCTCCTTCACTTCATTCACTCCTCCTCTTCTCCAACTGGCTGCACGCTCCGACTTTACAGGCCAAGACGGCACAAGCGCTCCTCCGCAGTTCTACACCTCCAGTTCTGTACCAGCTGTTCCCCCTGCGCTCCTCACATCTCTCAGGAGAGTGGGCCGTGTGAATAGCTCAACACCTCATTAGGAACAAGACAGTAACCCTGAGCACTACAGGACACACGGACACAAACACACACACACACACACACACAATACATATATATCCCCTTAGGGAGGTGAAGAGGATGTTTTTGTGCGTCTGAGCAGATGAGGGGAAAACAGTGACTCACATCTTTTCTTATCCTTAAATGTTTCCTGGTTGGCCTTATAAGGCTAAACACACAGTCTTGGTCACACACATTAACACACACACACACACACACACACACACACACACACACACACACACACACACACACACACACAGATCCTGCTGTTCCACTGCAGAGGGCAGAAAAAACATGCTGTAAATACGCAACACTGTGGGCCACATGAGACGATGATGATGAAAGCTGGCATCGGCTTCAAAACATCCAAACCTGCAGTATGCACACACACACACACACACATTTCTGCACATATACAAACAAACGGGGAGTGCAAATATAGAGTGCACACACACAATTGCAGATACAGACACAGTGAAACATACCGCTGCACCACACTCATACAGATAGAAACATGCATGTGAAAGCAAGCATGCATAAGAACACACCTACACACAAGTAACAACAAACTTCCGTCCATCCTGCCATGCCTGAAGCTCACTATGACCCAGTCTCTGCATTGCTGCTAATTTAAAAAGCACATTTTGGGTGATGTCACGCTTTTGGCTGCGTTCTGCTAATGCACACAGAGAATCAGACATCGGACACACACGTGCCCACGCACACACACAGGCACAGAAGACAAAGGACACACAGATGAATCTAATGTAATGTGTAAAGACAGCTGACCTGAATTCAGCCAGTCAACACTTTATTCCTGCTACCACCTACAATCCAGACCCAACGGCAACTAGCTCACACCATCCACACACAATCATACACACACACACATTCATCATAACGTGAGCAGATAAAGCAGGGTTGTGTTTGGAGTAGTCAAGCTCAAAATCAATGAGCCAAAGCACGAATCGATGCAATAAATCGGTGATAAAACGAGAACTTCATCGCTACTGAGTCCATTTGAACAGATCAGTGACGGATCGGTTGGCTGATCAATGAACACTTCAATAAATCTGGTCTGCGTAGGATTGTTTGCGCACCGTCTGTTTAAGACATTAGAAAATAATCACTGCATACAGACGACATTGTATTTTAACTAAACAGTCAGTTAATTGTCATGGTTTCCTACATTATCCATGCATATTATTTTGCATTTGGTCCTTTGGTGCAATCAGCCATGATAAAGATTTATCATGGCTAGAGCAGTACAAAAATAGCTAACATGACAAATAGAAAGGGGGTGAATACCATTAATTATGAGGTGTTGATTGCTGAGGAACACTTAGAGCCCAAAAAGGAAGAGAAGTCAACCAAAACTAGACGACATGGAGCCAAAACCAGGCCGAGTCCAAGACCCACTGCTGGTCAGAGCTGAATGACTTGTTCCCAAAAACGTTCTGGACTCAGACATTCCCCAGATACCAAAATGCTTTCACACCAACAGACATCATTCAAAGAGTAACTCAAAAAAAAAAAAAGTGCAATGACACAGACACACACTCCTCCATCAGGGATATTGTTCTCAAACCCAACGCTTGTGAAACAAAACTGTGAAAACCATGGAGATGAGCGGCACAGTGATGAGACAGTGGGTCTGCCCACAAGCAGCTAATCACGGAGGTCATCAGCGGTGACACGAGTTCAGTCTGGATGTATGTTTAGTGGGCAGGTGTGGCATGACAGGTTGTGAAATGAGAGCATAATGTTTGTACACAAACACACCCACACACACAGAGACTATCGAGGGTGACTCAGACAGGAGAGGAGAAAGGAGAAAGAGATTGAGCAGAAAACTGCCTGCTATATGATTTCCAAACACTTTCTCGCGGTTATTGAACAAATAGAACGAAATGGAGGCTCAAATCAAAGCAGAAAAACACATGAAATCAGCCTTCAGAAGAGGTGTGCCCCCCCCCGTTTTTCTTCTCCTGCATCTATTTGTGGCATATTCACATGAACATGCGTCAAAATCAGCTGCTTTCCAATAAATTGTGTTTGGAAGGTCTGGAGAGAGGTTTTCTTGTAGGAATTATTCAAATATCAGCATACCTACATGCACATTAAAACTAAAATATGTAACATTTCCCTATCATAAAATAAAAATGATCGACATACAGTATGTTATAGATTTTGCTGTGCTGTGCACTTACAGAAAAATATGTAATTTGTTCATGGTAACGGTGTGTGTCCTAGCTACCAGTTGTTATAACTTGCAGTAATATGTGGTAAAGGTCAAAGAGTGAGGAAGGAAGTTGGCTAATGTGTGTGAACATGACTCCTGCCTGAATCATCTCAAAAAGAGTTTAATCCACAATGTGGGTTGTTTAACAATGAAGACAACGACTCCCATGATCCCACCATGATGTCATCAAACTATTTGTTATTGTTTTAATGTCAGAGAGTCCCTTAGCGGCAGAGCTGACATATTGTGTGTTTAATGTTGATGAAGTCATCACGCTTTAAACCTGACAGGCTACATCTTATAAAAACTTCTGATCAGACTTTACAAAATCTTTCAAAGAGCACATTGATGTGATAGCACCAAGCTATAACAAGAACATTTCTACTTTTCTTTTTTTACACAAAAATCTGATTAGATCAGATCAGAAAATCAGATTAGGGTTGGGCCGAATGGTGAGATCATCGTCCATCGCTGATGGCTGACCTCTGATCTGCTTTCAATGCCAGTTTCTTAAGTAAAGAAAGAAGCTGGTCAAGGACCTGGTGGTAAAAGAAAAACAATGATCCCCATCTCTGTGCGCAGTTACGATGTGTAACATTAGACAGCCAATCACCAGCATTATGCACAAGCATGCTGCCTGCTTAATGGCTCACTGATATCAAAATTTGGTATCGACATAGCGTTTTTTTTATTCTAAATGGTGCTGAAGCAATTCAATTGGTGCCACATGTGTCAAAGTTTGGGACGCAGACCTAACTGCGCCTCAGCTAACTTTGTTTCAAGCTTCAGAGGCTGAACACAACTAAGTTACGGATGTGTGGTGTGGAGATGAAGGCCCTTTTAAACCCAACACAGGGAGATGTGTGTCGGAGGATCCCCTGGCAGCGATGTGAGAGTGATGGGTGATGGGATCTGTGTGAGACAGTTGAAGGTTGCCATCACAGAAACTAAGCAAAGCACCGGTGACAGTGCAAGCAAAAAAGAAGCCAAAGAAACGATTTTGTGTCTATCGGCGATGTTTCATTGGGGTCATCACTAATGTGGCAGACATCACCCAATGGATGGCAGATGGACAGCTAGAAAATAGCATATATATATATATATATATATAAAAAAGAGGTATAAATATTTATGACTCCATAAAAGACGTCCAGAGTTCACGTTTTAAACTCCTCTAGCCTCTCTGGAAATGCAGTCTGGACGTCCAAAAGTAGCATCTTAAAGACGTCTCATAGTGACACACAGTATATACAATGTCACAGGAAGACATTTAAAAAAACATTCATTCTCGCTCCCCTAAAGGCGTCTCCTGGATGTCCAAACATGCTGTCTTTGAGACATGTTTGTGCTCACTGGGCAGTTACATGTAGGCAGCAGGACTGTGTGTTTACAATGAAAGAAAGAGTAGAGATGTCCAGATTTTAACAGAAATCCATATAAGAGCATGTTTAGACTGGAGAGCTGAAGCTAGACTAACTAGTCTGAGGGCCGTCTGTGTGTGTGTGTGTGTGTGTGTGTGTGTGTGTGTGTGTGTCTGTGTGTGTGTGTGTGTGAGTTGACTGCTGTCCCTGTCCATCAGAGGGTCATATGAGGAGCAGATTAGGGTTTCTAACCGCAAACCCCTGTCGCCATGACCCATCGTCACGGAGAAGGTGAGGGGAGTCATCGTGTTCTGAACCGCCACTGACTCACCCCTCCTTAGCTCGCCGCCGCCGCCATGCACACGAATACAGAGAATACACACGCACGCCAAAAAAAACCAACTTGCATCTAAATTAGGACTTTGTGGTGCAGCCAATCTCATGTGTTCCTCATCCAATCTGCAGCCCCAACATCTCGACCAATCACATCAGTTATATTCAACAAGAGTCAGGAAGAAGCCCAAGGCCATGTCTTCAAAATTGTTTTTTTATGTTATTTATTTATGGATCTACCAAAAAAAAATAAACACCAATCCAAGGGAAAAAATGTTAAAGTCAAAGTGAGAACACTCTTGCTGCAATCACATGGATTCAGGGAGACGGTATGAACGGCACGGGAAAAACAAACCGACGGTCCAACAGGATGGCAGAATGGCAAACACAGTGATATGTTGCCATGGTGATTAAGGATGGGAATCCAGAACCAGCTGAGAACTGGGTCCAAATCCCATCCATCAGAATCGTATGCCTCCGTGCTTATCAGACCTTTCATCGATGCTTTTACTGATGCTGGCCAGATTTTCTTAAAGTGAAGCATTGCAAAACAATGACGTCAAATTCATGCGTCTGCGCCAGTGGAAACTTGCACCAAGCAGCCGTCATGGGAAAGAAAAAGAAACCGGCCAAAACGTTGCTTGATTTCAGGAAGAAAAGATGAGAACAGTGCTAGTTGTAATGACTGTGAAATGATCATTTCAAGTGAAGATGAAGACACCAGGGATCTGTTGAAGCATCTTTCTGCACAACATGGGCTTTAATTTCCAGGAATGCCATGAATCTGACACTCTACACACACAAGTGCTGCTGCTGCTTCTTAATGTTAGCAGCAACATTAGCAGGCAAGCTTCTCTCATTTCATCCATTTTAGATGATGACAGACAGACTGTTGCTACGGCTAGCTCTGAGACGACAGCCAGCTTGACTAAAATTGATCAGGGAAGTCAAGGCAATCAATAAAGAATCAGATCGATGAGCAGATAATGGCATTGGTATGAATAAAGTTATCAATTCCCATCCCTAACATATTATTTAGAAATAATGGCATAAAATATATCATTTAAAAGTACTTCATGCAGCTTTGTCTTCATATTCAGTTACAAAAACTTAAAATTAATGTTAAAATTTCTCCCAAACCAGGGCTCAACCATGAGGTTTTGCCCACTTGCTCAAATAAAATGCCCTGTCTGACAAGTAAATCTGGCAAGTGGCTTGTCTGACCGGACAAGTGGTAAAAAAGAAAGACACTATAATTGATTACTTCTATCTGTAGGTGTCAGACTGACATAACAAGACATTTAAAAACCTCGGATTTTGAAAAATCGGGATGGACATTTTTCACTATTTTGTAACATTTTATAGACATTGCCACCATAGATTGAACATGACAATCAAATTTAGTCTTTTTTGCAATTTTGTAACCAGCAACAAATAAAACAATTAGTACAGGAGCAAGTAATAATTGACGTAGGGCAAGTAGAACTCTGAACCACTCAACTTACCAGGTAAGTGAAAAAATAAACATAAATTGCCTCCAAAACATTCATTAATTTCCAACATGGATAGTGACAGGAGAACAGCACTTAGTGTATCGCTTTAGGTTTCTTATTGCACCAAAATTATTAGCTTCATCGCTCGTGCTTTCTCCTTTTGTGAGAGAGCTACGTAACATCTGGTAATTCCAGCTGTGAATTTCACCACAGAGGATGGCAAAAAGTTGAAGTATTTTAACTTAAGAGGACAATGCTGATTGTAGACTGTCTTCACTAATGTTATTCTCTCCTGGCCTCTCTTGAAAATGCTCCAGTTTGCTGTCTACAGTCTGTCTGAATCCATGTGAATGCAGCATCACTTCCAACACTGGCCCCAAAATGTTAAAAGACAGACACAAAACAGGTCTGACCTGACCTCTCTCTTATTTTCCCTCTTATTTTTCTCAACTTTAGTCCATAAAATGTCAAAAAACTGAAAAATTCTCATCACAATTTCCAAAAAGCCCAAAGTGACGTCTTCATATTGCTTCTTTAGTCCCACCAACAGTCAAAAAAACCCCCAAACTTTTCATTTCCTGTCATAAATGACAAAGAAAGGCAGCAAATCATTTCATTTAAGAGGCTAGAACCAGAAAATGTTTGACATTTTTGCTTGAAAAATGCCTGAAACGATTAATCCATTATCTAAAATATTTGGCATTTTCTTTCAACCGACTAATCGTTGCAGCTGTGGTCAACTTCATATTTAATGGAGGGCCTTTCCACAGTGTGACACCAGTACATGTATGTATAAAAAAAGCTTCTGGCTGCATCTGTACGAGTCCAAAACCCAAAGATATTCATTTCACAATGATATAAAACCAATAACCTCACATTCGACAAGCTGGATTTAGGAAAAGTTTGAGCTCTGAGTTCTGTTCCAATCCAAATAACACACTTTTCTTTTAGTACCCTTTGATAAAACATCAAAATATGCCAGAGACAGCATCTCTGCGGGGCCTTTTCCACATTTTCTACCTTCCAAAAACTGTATGTGGAGCTGCAGATCAAAACTCCAGTGCAGCTCACGTGTCGAGCGGGGTGGTTAAAGCATTTCTAAACACCTCATCTGACTGATTTTCGCTGACCATCGAGCCCGACCAACCCTCTAATCAGGATTTCCATGATGTATGTTGGTAATCTAATTCATCCCTACTATTAGTGGATTTCATCTACCTCTAGGACCCTGACTCAGTGTCTGGCTCTGGTTGCTCTCTTACGCAGGGACTACTCATGAACTGGCACGTGAGGCATTGTGGGTTTCAGCTCTTCGCTGAAAACCATAAAGGCTGAGACGAGCTCACCTCAGCGCAGTTCTGAATTTGAGTAACGACCCCCAAGAAAACCCGATCTATTTCGATCTGTTGTGTTTTTACTGTACAGTACGAGGACAGTCTGTGGGACCAGCTGTCACTTTAAGCCTGTTAGGGGGGTATTTACAACCCGTCATACAAACAAGACCATAAAACTGGACTCCCCTCACCTCTCCCTCAACTCTCCTCCCTCACATCTATTAAACCTGCGGCTGTACACAACCTCAACTGAGGGAAAATTAGTGGGAACAGCAGTAAAGACACAACATGAAGGCTTAATTGATATTAAATATCTTATGTGATTCATTAGAGCGAGACATGAAAGCAAAACTTAAAAAAAAAAAGTAACTGGATTGCTCATTTATAAGCCCAGTTAAGGATACAAATAAATATATACAGCACAAACACATTTAAAAACAGATGAAAAAAACAACACACTCTCTTGCTCCGTCTCACACATGCCACATCCACTGTTACTGGGTTATTTTCTTCCCCAGTGTTTAGAGTCTATTCTTGGAGTTGTGACCCCAGTCGCTGCTCACGGTCAAATGTCCGGCTGCCTTTTCATCTCAGGGTACGAATGTGCGCACACGAGTCTGGCTGTCCCTGAGTGCGTCACACACAACCTGATCCACAGAGACGGGGACGTGTTTACACCTTCTGGTCCATATCACCTCCAAAATTGTCCCTCTTGTCCCTTTCTTTTACCTGCCTGCCTACTACAACCCCATTTCCAAAAAAGTTGGGAACAGAATTCAATGATATGCAAATATTTTTTGACTTTTATTCAACTGAATACAGCACAAAAACAAGACATTTATTTTTGTAAATATAAACTCATTCTGAATTTGATGCCTGCAACACATTTCAAAAAAGTTGAGCAACTTAAGACTGAAACAGGTTACTTGGCAACAGGTGACAGTATCATGATTGGGTATTAAAGGAGCATCCTCAAAAGGCTCAGTCGATCACAAGCATGGATGCAGAAAGGTTCACCACTGTGTGAAAAACTGTGAGGGAAAATAGTCCAACAGTTTGAGAACGTTTCTCAACACAAAACCGCAGGGATTTCACCATTTATAATCCATATTATCATTAAAAGATTCAGAGAATCTGGAGAAATCTCTGCATGTAAAGGGCGAGGCCAAAAACCAACATTGAATGCTGGTCACCTTTGACCCCTTCAAGTGGCTTTTTGCATTAAAAACGGCATTAAACATCCACATAACTGTATGAAGGCTCGGGAACACTTAGGGAAACACAGTTTGTCACTGCATCTACTAATGTAAGTTGAGACTCTACCATGCAAAGCGAAATCCAGACCATCCAGATTGTTTTGGATCTAATCCATGACGGGATGCTGAAAGGCACATGGGTACTAGACTGGCTTGACCGCAGTCCAGACCCGTCTCCCACTGGTGCATTATGAAGCACAACATTCAACGACAGAGACCCCGGACTGTTGAACACCTGAAGTCGAAGATGACAAAGAATTTCACTTTCAAAACTTTAACAATTAACAGAATTGTATCCTCATACGGACACCGTTTGCTACTGTCACCTATGTTGGACACTTCCACCTCAAAAGGTTGCTGCTTGTTTACAGTGAGGAAACACAGGTGTCCGAATGGGGACACAAAGCTAAAACAACATCATACTGCTAGAAAGGTAAGAAGACAGACTTTACGTTAACAGCATTATATTGGCTGAAAACATTACATGATCATTTATATTCAGAGTCAAAGGTGTATGGTTGTGGACACAATTATGTCCAAAACACTTACTGAGTGTTTGGGATGTAATTGAAAAGAAAAGATGATGTATCACAGTGGCAAACATGTCCCTGTCAAAACACTTCTGAAACATGTTGCAGGCAGTTTATCAGTTTGAACATTAAGTATCTTATCTTTGTACTTTATTCATCTGAGTATAAGTTGAAAAGGATTCATAAATTATTGCATTCTGTTTTTATTTACATTTACACAGCATCCAAACATTTTTGGAATTAGGGTTGTACATACACTGAGACTTTCTCCTATTGTATTCTTCACGAGCACCCTCCCTCTCCTCTTCTCTCATCCTTCATCTGTTAATCAACACCTCTTTAGTTATATCCACTCTGTGAATCTCGCCCACCTCAGGATCCCGAAAGATAAATACCATCAGCATCTCTCTATCTCTCTCCTCTGCTCCTTTGTGTACTTACGTCTCGCTGCTGCTTTCCTTGACATTTTATTTCATCTGTTTGAGATATCAACGCACACCAGCAGGGTTTTTCATTCCCTTACCCATAAACCCTCTGTGTATGCCAAGTGCACACAGGCTCCGGCTGGGATGTGGGTTTAGCTGAGCATGTGGCTGTGGCTCTGCTGCTATAAGCCCGGGGTTTAGGTCTAGACTTTCCTAATGAGAAGCAGCCCTCCCTGCACGGCACGCTGAAGTCAAAGGCTGGGATATT
This sequence comes from Lutjanus campechanus, assembly GCA_027495735.1. Lineage (NCBI taxonomy): Eukaryota > Metazoa > Chordata > Actinopteri > Lutjaniformes > Lutjanidae > Lutjanus > Lutjanus campechanus. The sequence continues at coordinate 7,518 of JAJHUR010130310.1, read as the reverse complement.
ACATACATGAATCCACATGCATCC
>JAJHUR010130308.1:0-16331 GCA_027495735.1 Lutjanus campechanus | reverse complement strand
ATTATGTGTTTTTCTTGTATCTCTCCAATAACTTTAACAGTTACTCATATTATGCAAATCACATTCATGAAACACACCTAGTTAAGAACAAAAGACTAGAAATAAGGTTTATGTAGTTTATGCCGGCTAATTTTTGTTTATTTCATTTTGTTTGCTTCAACTTTAAACAAAATCCTGATCTACAGGCCTACCTTTAACTTGTCCCACCCATCAGAGGACAGCTGACCGGGCTTTAGGCTCAATAAGCAGGTATTAACGTGTAATGTAATGAATTAAAGTTGAATGCACAGTAAATGAAGCCTAAATGCACATCTGATAGTATGATGCTCAGGAGGATGGATGGAGCCAGGATGTGGCATGTGTGCATGACGTCATTTCTCCATGTACTGTGCGCCATTTTGGAAGAAAAAAATCACGGATAATTTCCGTGGTCTTGACAGATCTGGACCCGAGTCTTCACACTGATTGTGGATGCTATCTATTCCTCCGAGCAAGCCGCATTGGTTGATCAGGTATTGGAAGCTGTGTACAGCAAGAGCTGCTACATGAAGCAATGGCGGGTAAGCTACTTTTGAAGGGAGGAAAGGGACCCACCTCACTTGGTGTGTGTGATGGCCTGAATCTGCAAGTTAGCTAGCCAACGTTAGCAGCGCTGGCTAGCTAAGTTGCTAGTTGTCAAACTGTGTCACTGTCAGGTCATTTTGCCGCCAGACGAAACGCGAAGCAGATACAAACTAACGCTGTGTTCTTTCTACAGGAGTTGCAGGAGGAAATGATTTCCAGTGGTGTTTCTCTCAAGTGAAAGGAGCGATAGATGAAGATGTTGCGGAAGGTATGTAGCTAACGTTAGCTTGGCGGCTAGGCTAAATCGGTTGGCAGCTAGCTGGATGGTCTGATGATGATGCTCTGGGGGCTTCACATGAGATGCACGATAGCTAGAGGGACAAACAGGCTTTAATATAAGACAGCTGTCGTGGCTGGTGCGAGTGTGTATGTGGATCAGTTGCACTAACGCCCTTTCCTTTGTAAATTAACTGTGTGTCGCTAGCTAGCTGTATGCTAGGTGGTGGCTAAGCTATTAAAGGGGAGCGACCGTGTCCATGACGTCAATGTGCTGCGTCCATAAATTGTCGAGTGACATCATGCTTGTTTTCATTCATTCATACGTGAATGGGTGTACGTGTTGTGCGTGTTTGGCTGTCAGTGTGCTTGTTGATTTATCTCAGAAAAATGTCATTGCCTTTAGACTGTAATCTCACACATTAGCATTGTTCTAGCTGTCAACAGAACCAAAACTAGAACCAGGGAAACTACAGAATTATTTCTAACCAAGGGTAATGACTTCACTAACAAACAGTCTATGCTCTGCTTGGTGCCAGACGGAGATGCATGGAGAAGCACTCTAAAACCCAATGTATCAATGTTGTATGACCTTTGATGAAGAAGTGCCTTTAAAGCACTCAAAACACACTTTTCAGAGAATAGCATGCTGAATGATTTGTCCAAATGTGCACATTAGAGCTGTGTGATATGGACAAAATCAAATATCACAACAGTGATACCTAATACCTCTATGGTGACTGTTTGCAACAATGTTGTAGGGATGACTATTTGATAAGTAATCTGTAATGTGGATATAATGACTAAATGGGAAAAGACAAGTAAAAGAACAGATCAAACAGTCTGATAAGTTCATAGAATTACATCGCTTTACTGTACTTTATATTGATATCCAAAATTTAAGACAATATTTCATCTCATATCACGATAGCGATATAATATCAGTGTATCGTCCAGCCCTAGCACGCATTTGTTTATTTGTTGTTGGTCTCCAAATATCATGAATAGAACTGACACCAACGTCTGGAGTGTAGAATGTTTGTTAGTGATGTAATGTCCCGTCCTTTTTCATTTTCTTGACTATAACCCAGAAAGCTGTGCACTTAGGTGTGATTCACTCTTGATTTATGTCTATTTTCAGCTGACATAATCTCAACAGTTGAGTTCAACTATTCTGGAGAATTGCTTGCAACTGGAGATAAAGGAGGCAGAGTAGTGATATTTCAACATGAACAGGAGGTAAGATTCATGTGGAATCAAATCAATATCTTCATTAACAGTATCATGTCCGAAGTTACATGCTGACTCTCTGCTGCAATGATAATGTACGTTAGTTCTGATACATGTTTGCTATATTTGTTTTCAGTCTAAGAATCGTCCACACCTGCGCGGGGAGTACAACGTCTATAGCACTTTTCAGAGTCACGAGCCAGAATTTGACTATTTGAAAAGTTTAGAAATCGAGGAAAAAATTAATAAAATAAGATGGCTACCCCAACAAAATGCTGCTCACTTTCTACTTTCGACAAATGGTAAGAGTTTACTGTTAACTATTTTGATTATATGCTGATTTTACAATTTTAATGTGTACTTAGACTTAGAAAATTTAATGTAGGGCCTGACCCATACTGGATTTTTGAGGCTGATAACAATATTAGGGAGTTAAAAAAAATTCCAGTATCATATATTGGCTGATATATCTTTATACAGAATATAGAATATATATGTCAACACAATAAATAATAATCACCTGATTTTTGATTGGTCAATTACAGCATTCTAAGGTAAACACACATATTAAACCTGAATTAAGTAAAAGAATCAAATATACACCATAGTAGTACAGTATAGTCACGTATCAGACAACGTGTATGCCAGTAGCGACTAAAATAGCCTGATATATATTGTTTGACCGATAACATGGTTGAGCTGTACTTTGATGTCTGATGACAATTTGTGGTACAGCACAGAACATATAGTCAGATTAAATGTACATCTATGAAAACTACATCAGACAACAACAACAACAACAACAACAACAGTCTAAGATCATCTTAAGCAGCCAATATAAATATCATCACAGTCCAGTCAGGCATCTCAGTAAATGTCAATAATAAATAATATACCAGTAATTGTCCTAAAAGTAGCAGTGCATAACGTCCCCTTATGTATCCATGTTCATGGCATAACTTGATCCCAATCGGTTAATTTTTGTTGACCTTTAAATTCAACAACTTTCTCTATCCATTTTTGTCAGATAAAACTATCAAATTGTGGAAAATAAGTGAAAGAGATAAACGAGCAGAAGGTTACAACCTGAAAGATGAAGACGGACGACTCAAAGATCCCTTTAGAATCACCTCTTTACGGGTATGTTTAGTCACACTCCAAACGTGTCTCATTTTTGAACAGGACTTTTTAAAAATCATTTCTAAAAGTGCGTGTTGTGTGTTTCAGGTACCAGTACTGATGCCAATGGATCTCATGGTAGAAGCAAGCCCACGGAGGATCTTTGCAAATGCGCACACCTATCACATTAATTCCATTTCTGTAAATAGTGATCATGAAACGTACCTCTCCGCAGATGACCTAAGAATAAATCTATGGCACTTGGAAATCACAGACAGAAGTTTTAGTATCCTTTTTCTTCATCAGTAAACGGATATTAGATATGCGACTTTAATCTCTGCATTGTATCATAATGAAACATAAGACTGCTGGTTCCTTAACAGTGTGTTCCCAGATATTGTAGACATCAAGCCCGCCAACATGGAGGAACTGACAGAAGTAATCACAGCTGCTGAGTGCCATCCACACCAATGCAATGTATTTGTGTACAGCAGTAGCAAAGGCACCATCCGCCTGTGTGACATGCGAGCAGCGGCCCTCTGCGATCGGCACTCAAAGTGTAAGTACCTCCACTGTAGCGCTGCAGTCTTTGGTCTATTAATTGATCAGAATTTTTGATAGACCAATTAGGTAATTTATTAATTTAGTAACAGTTTATCAAATATTTAGATTTTCTGCTTTTCTCTGTCTTGTATATTCCTAGAAATTGATGACATTTAGGGTGTTCTGACTTTTGGTCAGAAGACAACTGTTGGATCTGGTACTTTGTGATTGGTATTCATTATTTGATATTTTCTAGATTATATATTATTCAAATTATTCATCTTTGTTTACAAAAAAGATGGATGCATTGCTTCATTTGCTAAAATACTGGGGCTCGGCAATATCGATATTATGTCAATATCATAATATGAAATTAGATATCATACTAGATCGTGGATATCTTCTAGCTGTTCTATTTTTTGCCTGTAGCCACCTTGTCATTATATCCACTTTATTCTTGAGTGTTTCTCAAAAATCTCATTGTGTTAATATTGTGTGAAAGCACCAGTAGTCATCCCTACAACATTGTCACAATATCAATTATGTATTTGGTCAAAAAAAAATTGATATTTGATCAACTTTTATCCATATCACCCAGCCCTATAAAATGTCCTTATTTGAAGTTATTGTAGGCCAACAAAGTCCATGTTGGGGACAATTTTAGAAACAAGAATCGTGAGGATTTGTCCTTTTCTTTTTTTTCTCAGTCTTTGAGGAGCCTGAGGATCCCAGCAGCCGATCCTTTTTCTCTGAGATCATCTCCTCCATCTCGGACGTGAAGTTCAGTCACAGCGGACGCTATATGATGACACGTGACTACCTCTCCGTCAAAGTTTGGGACCTCAACATGGAGAACCGGCCAGTGGAGACGTATCAGGTACATACACATACTTTACTATTTTCTCCTTATGTTTTATGATGCTTTCGTGTGATATGACTTTCTAGCATTGTGTTGAACGCTGCTTATGTCCGTGATGTTTTTATGTGAAGCAACAGCGAGAGCACGTGCCCAAGACAAATTTCCCCTCGGAGATAATAAAGTTTACTCTACTGTACTTATTTAATGAATTCAAATATTACTGACGTGTGAGAGCAAAATATGCACTAAAGTGGTTTTAAAATGGTTTGTCTGATTTCATGTGACATCTTAAATCGGGCCTTGCACTAAATTGTCTTCCTCTGATCAAAGGCTTTGAACAGTGTAATTTCCACAATATATGAGGATTTTCCCCAAAGAATATAATATCCTTTTATTCCTAGTTTTCAATTTTATTTAAATAAAAAAATTCACATAATGTTTGCAAAAATATTTTCTTGAAACCAGTAATGAAATTGTTATATGAAAATAAAAAGATCATACAGAAATAAAAAAGGATATGATTTTCAACTAATGACATACAAGCTCCTTATGAGTCAGAAAACTGAAAGCCTCACTGGTGTGTCTGGTTAGCCGTTCTCCATTCACTGATGTGTACAATACTTGGGCCAAATATTGTGTTAGCTGGATGAGCCCTCTTGCACTTATATCCAAACAGTCAAAGACAATAGGCTTAAGTGAATATTTTGGCTAAGTAGTACGTTTTGTTTCAGGTCCATGAATACCTTCGCAGTAAACTCTGCTCCTTGTATGAAAATGACTGCATCTTTGACAAGTTCGAGTGCTGCTGGAATGGCAGTGACAGGTAAGTGTCCTTGCTCTTGCTACTGGCCTGTGGTCATCAGTGTATTTTATTGTTTTGTGCTCCCGAATTATAGATTTTATATCAATCACTGGCGACATTGTGTCTTTTTCTTTAATTTACAGTAGACTTAACATTTTTCATTTTCTTTCTCTGTCAGTGCCATCATGACTGGCTCCTACAACAACTTCTTCCGAATGTTCGACCGCAACACCAGGCGGGACATCACACTGGAGGCGTCCCGGGAGAGCAGCAAACCACGGGCCACGCTCAAACCACGCAAAGTGTCCACTGGCGGCAAGAGGAAGAAGGATGAGATCAGCGTAGACAGCCTGGACTTCAACAAGAAGATCCTCCACACTGCCTGGCACCCCAAAGATAACGTGATAGCTGTGGCAGCCACCAACAACTTGTACATTTTCCAGGACAAAATCAACTAGAAGATTTTGGGGCTCCAGAGGATAGGGCTTTTACCGTACCTGTGTAGTTAAGCCTACTACTTGTCTATCTGTATAAGAAGAAAACAGCCTCGTTGTCCTCCTGGTGAAGAATTCGAAAGCACGTGTCTACTTTTTTTGCCACAGGAGGTTGATCCATAGGCCTGTTTTATTTTGAGTCTGAGCTTAGGTTGTTTTTGCCTTTGGCACCAGGGCAATCAACATGCCCCCCTGACCCAGAAAGCCCAATTCGGGTCTAATTGACGGAATGGCACTCCCTAGAGGTCAAACTCTTGAACGTTGGTGTTTGTGTTGACATTTTAAGCCTTCATTTCATGATTTAACGACAGAACTCTCGGAAGCCCTCAAAATGACGTCTTGTCAAAGTTGTAACATCATCTCAAAGATTTTTTTGGGCCCTCTGAAGCACGGATTAATGGCCAATAAGCCTAACTGTAACATTCCCCCATTGGCCATGTATTCAGGCCAAACTACTGGTGGAAGAGGCCATGAATTTGGAAAGTGGACCTGTTTCTTTTCTCCCCCCTCCCTCCTCTTACTTTACCCCAGTCCAATACGGTGACATAATTTCACTGACTGTATCTACTCAAGTACACCTTGTCATCCACATAATAAAAGAAACTAAAACTACAGATGTGTTTTTAAATTTAGAAGTATGTATTAAAACATGTTTATTGCTTTGCATGTTTTTATGTTGTAGAGAGGTGGAAAAATGTCCAGTCACACCACTGTCTTTGAGCAGATCTCAAGCAAACTTGTTATGGAAATACTATTCGGGGCTACCAGTTTCAGAACCACTGTTGGAGATGACCGATAATGTGTTTGTGTCAAGAGATTAATTTCTAGTTTTTGACCATGTTTTAGGATGCAGGCTGGAAACTACATGGCACAAGATGGGGCCCAGGACAAAGGGAATCTGCAGCCTTAATACCTACTTCTATCAGTGACAGCTACAAGTTATGTCCCCAAACGTTTTACAAACCTCATGTGCATTATTTGTAAATCCTATTTTATAGAGTTATGTCCTCATATACTGCTGCTACACGTGGCTGTCTATGAAAATACAAAGGAGGAAAATTGCACACCATACAGTTTATGTGATAGAGTGCCTCCGATTCATGTAATAAGTAGGAAATTCAGACAGGCCTCATACATGTGCCCTTATTCATTTATTAGGGATGTCACCCAAAATTTGAACCGCGTATTGCAAATGTGGATCTTATCTCCGTAGTTGTGAATGCAGAAATGAAGGTTGACTACACAAAACATATACTGATGACATTAAAACAAACACATAATAATGCATTGTCTTTGTCCATTGATTCCTAACATGGTGGCAATGTATTCACTTGTTTATTATTTTGACCAAAGTTCAATAAAATTTTAATTGTGTTCATCTGCATGTGGTCCTTTCCTTTGACAAACTCCCATGTTTCTGCATATTAACAACTGGGCCGTGCATGTTTTTTTCCAACTTTTATTGAGCATTATGAACAAAATGGACCATAACAATACTTGGTAAGATACTTGATTACAATTGCACAAATAGAGCAATCAATGGATGCAATCACTTAAACACAATGCTTATGATCCCTTGGACAAAAAGTCAAGACAATTTCCTTTATCCACAGCTGATCTGACAGAAATCATCTGACAGTGCATCATTTTAAATCAAAATTGATTTCTTATTGCAAAAAGAAAAAGCAGTGACATACAGTGAATATCAGTTCCCTAACGTGCAGATTTAAGGAGCAGGAAGCAGCAAAACAGTCATCTCCAGGCAAGGGCATGGACCACAGCAAAGAGCAGAGGATTGGTCACTGTTGTGTTCAGGAGTATACACACACCATGAAACAGCAATGACAGATCCTCGCTACGCTGATGTGAGTGACTGGGGGCACTCGATCAAATTGGACCGTGTCACATGGCCACATCTCCCTTGATATTCAGAAGGTCCCATTTAAGGCATGCCAAGATGGTCACGTTGAGGTGACAAGGTGTCGCAACACACCATCATCCTACTTAGTAGGTGTTGTGGGTGGTTAGACGCTTCCCAATGTATATCCTAAAAAAGAAGAGAGACAAACATGTAAAATCAGATGGTGCAGAGTCAGGTGCTAGAGCAGTGGTTCTCAAACTACAGGCCAGCTCACTGGTGGAGCACAGAGTCACTGCAGGTGAGATACATGTAGTGAAACTAAGGCGAATGAGTAAAGACAGAACGCAGTCCCACCCACACCGGAGATGAAAACAGTTCATCTCTCTCCATTGACTTTGGCCCCATGTCGGATCCCGACCCTACACGCTCCCACTCCGTGACAAGTGTGACTCTCTGTGGAGTCACACTTGCAGCTGTGGAGGGCGTCTTAAATAAATGGGAGGGTATGACAACACCATATCGCTTTGGGACGCCCTCGCCTCTCGCTGGAAACAGGAACAGTCATTGTGATGGATACTGTTATTAAATTAATATTTAAGCGATAATCTGACTGGTTTGGAACAACACTAATTGTGGCGGAGCCTCCATGCGAATGCACAAACAGACTGAGTGGTTATGGGGACAGTGTAGGGGCCAGATTGGAATTGGGTCTTACTGCTTGAAGGTGCCTTGTAACTTTCCTTTGGGTAGCACACAACAGAAAAATGCCCAAAAGCCGCTGTGTGGCGGGATGCACTTCGACAGGGAAACCCCAGAAAGTTTTTATAAGGGCCTGAACTGAAAAACGGTGGATATAGACGTGAGGCATCAGCAGGATCCTGACACTCGTAACGTTATACTTAGATTACAATTGCTAATTTGTCCAGGCAAACTGTAGAGGTTGAAGCTAACTAAGCTAAGCTTTGCTCAGTTAAATGAGGATTTTACCAGGTGATTCAATCAAAAAGCTATAAATATCAAAGTCTTTCATTTCTTGCCAAACAGTGGGTTCACCTCTCACAAAAAAAAAGGTTAAGGAGAAGGGACACAGAGATTTACAGGCAATATTGAGTTTGTCAATATGCCTTTTCCTCACACAGGGTGCTAAAATAATCCTTTGAAAACTTAAATCAAAGGTTTTTAACTAACAACAGTGACTTAATTTGTATTTCAACTCCTGGTTGTACTCTCTCTATGTAATTTACGTAGGGAAAATGACAATAAACAAGTTTGCTGATGCAATTGTGCTGACCTTTATTTCACTAAAATTCAACTTTTTTTATTAGTTGCTTCCCCAATGACTGTTAATGACTGATGAAACAAAAACATAGCGGGATGTGGGGTTGAACTTTTTTCAGCCAAAAAAAGTTTTAAAATCAGTGTGCGAGAGACAAATTACTCCCAGTACCAAACTTAAGTTCCTAATAAAGCAAGTCATATCTCTGTGTATTTTGATCATTTACCCACTAAATCTGAGACACTTTACACAAGAAAGTATTATATCTCATTGGCTACCCATTCAACCATTTATTCAATGTTGCTATACTGTGATCAGCATGTTTATTGTTTCTGTGGTGTTTGTCTTTGTTGTGCTAATACTGTTCTCGTTTATTCTGCATGATAGAGATTCACAAAAGTAATGTCAACATTTCTAAATAGCACAAGACAAATGTAAATATAACTGTTGTCCCACCACCAAAAATCAAAACACAAGACTGGAATATGTGGCTCTCGAATTGATTGACAGGTCGTCTAATACAGAGACTAACACTAGTGCACCACTAAATTATTCATGTTGTGTTGGAGCAATTAAAGGTCTGTTTGCATCCGCGACATTTCTGAACAGTGGGGAAATGGATCTGTTTTCATGTATAATTATTTGAAAAATACCAAATGAAATTTTAATCTGTTCATAAAATTTTGCCATTATTTATCTGACTATAATATATGTGGTCAAAAACCAGGGCTTTGAACAATTCTTTAAAGATCCCTCTGTAATTGCCTCTAGAAGTTCCTATTAAGTGTTTTTAGTTTTTTAAGATACTTTAATGTTGCCAGAGTGAGAGATTAAATGGTCTTGCTTACCCAAGGCCAACAGCGAGTATGTGAGAGATGATTAATGAGGGAAGGAAAAGCTTCAAAAAGTCAGCCGACAGAACGCCTCCCTTCTTCATGACGGCGGTGTTCCTAATGCTGAGACAGGTCGAGCGCTTAGGGTACTTCAGCAGGAACTCCCTACAGAGGAGCGCATTAATTTTTCACTGTTTTGAATTCATTAAAATCAATGAGTGCTGGTCTAATGTCACACTGACACATCTGCTCACAAGGACATCATCATTTTATCTTACTATTCGTAGCATAAAAGAAATAGAATAAGCTTATAGTGTACATTTAAGAGATTAACACAATTTCCTATTTCCTAGTGATTTAAATCTTGAAATAATTTTATTTACTAAGATATAGTAATAAATCACACTAAGTATAGTACTAAGAATTACCAGTAGTGATGGCTACATACTTTGGTGGATTGTTCTCAGGTCGACTAGACCAGTCCCAGATCCAGTCAGCATTTTTCTTCATCAGGTTCTCTACTTCCCGTCTCCTTTCTTGGAAGTCTTCATCTGACTAAAAATACCAATTGGAGATAATAAAATGCTGTCAGAACACATCCAACAACAACTCGGGAATCAGTAATAAGGAGTGAATCAGTGATAAAAAACAATATATATAATATAATATAAAATATTAAAATATTATTATTTAAAATATTAAATAAAACTACACTTAATAAAACTAGGATTCATAGATTTTCATTACTGGTCAGGTTACCACTTTACAATAAGACTACCTTTATAACTAACTTGTAAATGATTTATAATTAGGTTGTAAATACATTATAAATCATTAATAAGCTGTTACAACACATTAGATAAAAAGGGCAACAGTGACCTGTTGCTTGCAGCCAGCATTTAAACCTGTCAACTTCAGATATTTGTTAATAAATTACTAGTATTTAAACACCATCAGCATGTCTCAATAGTCAAAAAGTTTCATTATGCAGCTCACATTAACATAGCAAATGACCAGATTTGTTTGGCTGTTCAAATTATCTTTAAAATGTAATCAATATCAGATTCCAGAGAACTGCTCACTGTCCTGAACTGACCCACATGAGCAAAAGAACAATAACAGACTTCACATGCAGCAAGCTAAGTAAATAAGGAGATCACTGAAGTCGGTGTTTACAAGTTTATGTGCAGCAAATTTGTGAGATGATGAGGATGAGGACAAATTGTTTTAGATAAATTATGGTGTGTAGGTGTGTGTGTGGAGGGACCCTGATGTGAATGGCATCATAGCAGATTTCATCCAAAATATCAGGATGTCAAAGGCTACCCCATAAGAATCTTGCAGCAAGACAGGTCAGGTGAGTGAGTTACCTAAAAGCCACATTAATTCTGGTATAACTGTTGCAAAAATACAAAAATATAAATAGAAAAATATTAGACCTGAGTCACATAGGAGCAAAAAAATAAGATTTAATCCACTTTTGAGTGTGCCTGAGTGACGTTAAAAGTCACATGAATTCCGATATGACTGTTCACACGGAGGTTGCATTGCAAAAAAATCAGACATGTATCTGATTTAGGTACACATATGAAAGTTGCTCAAATGAGAATTGAAAAGACCAGATTCCATGTGCTTTGTGTTGTTCACACTGTCATGAAAAAAAAAAAAAAGAAAATCAGATCTGAGTCATGCCTGAGGGGAAAAAAATTTGGCCTACATTGTGAAGGAAGCACAGGGCTCTGGCAATATTGTTTACCTTGACATTTTCAGCTTGCACCGTTTTACACTTTACAATAAGGCTCCCTTTCGCCAGTTATAAGTGGTGGTTACTCATTTGTAAGTTTAATCAGTAGTAAGCAGTGACTTGATCTTGCCAAACAGTGAGTCCACATCAATGTATGAAAACTGTCATAACTTGTTTATAATTGTTTTGTTATAAGTAATTATTTATAATTAGTTTACAACCACATTAATAGCCTAATTATAAACATTGATATGGGTTGTCTTGTTGTAAAGTGGTAATCTAATCAATACTTCCAACAAATATACCTGTGAGCTGTTTCCCTCTGAGCCTCTCCACAGAAGAAGGGGGGTCTGTGCTCTAAGTGGGCTGTTGTGAAGAAGACAACGCCACAAATTAGGTCACTTAACAGACACCGTTTCTTAAGTTGACAACCTGTGTTACACAACACATAAACTGTGATTCCCTTTCCCCTACGGACCTGTTGCATTGAGAGCTGCCTCTGGAGCTGTTCCTGCCTGACTCATGTTGTGCATCCAGCAGCATTTTCTCCACGTCACCCTCCTGGACGGACGTCGGGATCTGCTCCTGGCTGCCATGGTGACTGGTACTTTTAGAGCCAGTGCCACTGAAATGCAGCTCAACCCAGGAACCTTAAATCAACACAAGCACACACAGTGTGGTGGTTAAACATGAGCTCTGATGGGTATCCAGTACGATATCACTGGCCCATAAATACTGGGACTACCCCGTAGACTGGGGGTACAGTACAACAATAAACAGGTGCTGACTGTCCTTGGCTTGAAGGCATTTTGATTTCGCAACACAAGCCTCATTACCTAATATCTAGGCCGATGTGCTGACCTCTTTGCGGTTTATCCACGTCTTATAAATCAATAAAATAATGCGGTAACGTTCAGCTTTAATCTAGCAAGTTAGCAATATACCTCGAGTGTTCAGCTCAGGCCAGGTTAGCTGATTTAACCTCAGTTTACCTCATGTTTTCCTAAATGTAGGCTAGCGCTAGCATCAAAACTGTTGAGCTAGAAGCTGCTCTGTCGTTTATACTTCACCTTGCAAACTCTCGTCCGATGAATTGTCCTTTTGGAGCGACATCGTGCTGGTATGATCTTGCGGGTCTACCTGTTTACGCGGTTTTAGAGGCCTAAATATGAGCGAAATGGTGGCGAAATCTCTATGAGCAGCTGGAGCTCTAACTACCACAATAACAATGACGCAACATTGTGTTTATCTGAAACGTGATTGGCTGTGAGACGGCCACGCACAGGACGCAACCTACTGCCCATAAAAGCGCGCGTGCATGTGCACACGCACCCCCACAACGTTGGTAAACTTGCCAAGTCTCATATTAGCAGAAATGGGCACAAATGTTGTTACAAATTACAAATAGCCTACTTCCTCATCAAATGGATTTAAGTGAAGTACAAAATACTGGTATGGAAAATATATCTAATTAAAATACAAGTAATTTGAAAACATGTACACATACATGTACAAACTGATATTATCAAATTTTAGACATCTAGTAGGGTCTGACTTGCCACAACATTAAAAAGATGAGCTCTCTTAATTTCCTGTATCATAGATTTAAAGTGGTAAATTAGGGTATCTCAGAGGTGGGAGGCTGTGATTTCAGGGGTGCATGCTGGGATGTTTTCAGCCTGTCCTCACCAGAGAAACGGCCATATAGTTTGACTGCAAGCAGCTTTTTTTTTTCTTCTTCTTCTTTTTTTTTCTTCTTCTTACGATTATTGTTAAGTGATGATCTCTAGTGGCCCTAGTTATCATGACAGGACCAGTATCAAGAGGCTATAAGTTACTCCTCTTTGGGTGTGCCCCATGAAACCTTATTTCAGAAAAAAAAAAAGAACTGTAGTCAGTGGTGAGAGACAAAAACCTTTTTGTTTCCTTTTGAATCGTGCCATGAATTACACATGTGGTGTTTATCATTTTAAAAGATAATTTCACAAGTCAAAAAAGTCACTTGTGGTAAATTTGTCATAGTTTAGATTAGTTTTGAGTGAAACCGCTCAGTTAACTACATCGCTTGTCTTGCACAGTACATCAACACCAACATTGCTGTCCCTTCTTACCTGCAGTGTTTTATCTAGTGCTTCTAGTTTTGTTTTCTTCCAGGAAGTGAAAGACCCAATCATCCCAATATGAAAACATACTGTTTGTACCTTTTCAAGGGAGAAATTCATCACCTCACTTAGGCAGCTGTTGGGTGTGAAGTCTTTCTAATTATATATCTTCAAAGTCTGATACTTCAACAGTTTTATGACAACCTCAACGTTCTTGACTTGTTCAATTATCTTTTGAATTGACAAACCTCATACATATATTCAAAAATTCTTTGTCTCTCTCTAGTGATTTATTCATATTTTTTCCAAAATAAGGTCCCATGGTGGAAGAGAAGGAACTTTGCCTCTCTATTCAGAAATGCTGGGAGGTTTCAGCCCATCCTCATTAGAAAAGCGGCTGTATAGATTGTTAGCACAAGCAGCATATTTTATTGTTTTGTGGTGGCCCTAGTAAATATGACAGGAGTAGTATATAGATTGAGAAAGCCCTCATAGGGAGGGATAGGTCAAGAACAGGTCTTCCACCACAGAGATTGTGGCTTGTGTCTGGTGTGAAACCAAAAGTCAGTGTCAACTTATGTCACCTGTAACAAGAATGCTGTAAAATTTAACAACTTACTGGCAGCAATTAGCTGGTAAGTTGCTGAAAATACATTTCAGTGTGATTACTATAAATCTAATCACAATAATTGTTATTACAATAATAATCACATAACTGCAACTGTTATTACAGTAATAGTCAGAATGCTGTATTTTTTTTTTATCACAACACTAATTCAAGCACTGTAAAAGGCATTACTGTATTAATCTTAATTCTATAAATTAATAATTGTTGAATAATTACATACTTTAAAATGAAGACACTTTTCTAATCAGAAAAAAAGCAATGTATTTCATCAATTCATTCTTTTTTCATTCTTTTAAATACTTACATATATTTTTAAAAAACAGTTGAACTACTAGATAGATGGAGTGAAGCCAACAAGGCCACACATAAACAAGTCATCCACATTCATCTCTTTTTTGAATCCACCCTGTATGTTGTAAATTCATCCAGTCACACAACTTGCATTGCTTTTATTTCAAGAGAAAAGTTTGTACTTTCTCAGTTTTTCTTGTTTCTCCCAAAGTTTTCTTTGCCTACTTAGCAGACTTACTTCACACAGGCAAGTATTCACCTAACAAAAATAGCAGCACTGTAACGAGCAGCAACAACCCGGTAGATATCCATCTTCTCCTCCTTTAATGAAAGTAGAATTGCTATTATGAAGACAATGACACAAGACTTAAAAAAAGACATACAACAAGACAGACGGACATACTTCCAACAACACAAGGCAGTTACAATGATGTTTGTAATGTTATGATAAAAGTTAGCAGGCTCTACTCGCCACTGTCAGGACAGCAAACAAACATCTTTGTTACATCCCCCAAACATGTCTCCTGCAGTTAACTGATCTACATTATCAATATTTGTAAATCTAAATCACACTAATCAAATGTTACACCTGTGGATAGCCTTTTTGTCATTTTAAACCTCAACATATGGTGGCTTGCTCCAGTTTGATGATAGAATTAGCTTTTTGTGAAAATTTTACATGACTGAAATAAAATATTGAATAAAACAAAACTGACACCAAACCAAAGTTAGTGTATATTAAGAGAAACTTTATTGACCCTCACTGCCCCAAGGGCAAATGTTTAGCAGCATTAGGACAAATAGCACAGAGAGTTAGAACCAAACATGAAATCAATGGAGTTTAAGAATAGAAAATAAAAATACATAAGGCAAGCTACAATTTATAACTATTGAAGTAAAATCCCATAGTCAAGCAATATGGATAAATTAAATATATATATATATATTATTTAAAGCTAGAAACATCTGGTGAGCCAAATCAAACATTATGGTGGGACAACTTTTTTTATGGTTGTTTTTTGAACATATTCTTTCTGACTCTGCTGCTGTTTTCAAGATTCACTCCAGTCCTGGTGTTTTCTAATCCATTCTGTATTTTTGTGAGCACCATACTGATCTGACTCCCACGCCCATCTTGCCATGTATCTAGCCCATAGCTGCTACTTTGTTGGCCAAAACATAGTGTTAAGTGACAAAGACCTACAGATCAGATCTCCCTGACCACATCTGTAGGTAGTCTGGCTTCCACTGTCTTTGGATCTTAGGAAGGTGTAAAAGCTATCTGCACAGCAGTCTAGATAATGTATCCAGATACAGATCCCATGGTAATATCAGATCTAAATGGGGTGTCAGTCAGCCTGTCTTAGCCGCAATATCTGGTCATATTTTGATTAAATACTTTCATCTGAGGGGTAATATGCACCAAACTCCCAGGCGCCTTCTTTACTCAGGCCACTGCTCACAAAGAACACAAATAAAATTTAGAAGTTTACAGGATTCACTTACATTTAGCCAAAGAAAGTTACAGTTTTTACCCGACAGTTTAAATCTGGGGATTAAAAATTTACAATAATGTACTGAAAGTATTTTTAAATACACAAATACAAGCTCTTAAAGTATTTCAATACTAATTACATCTTATTTTTTTCTGCCCACGATACAAATTACGAAATACAAATTACAAAGCTAAGTTAAACCATTATTTATTT